>PVKY010000672.1:0-42521 GCA_004027775.1 Bradypus variegatus
GACCACCATCACTGGGGGTGAGGTGGAGGGCACGCGCATGAACCCCCGGAGTGAGGGGCTGCCCCTCCCCTGCCCGGGCCAGCGGCCCTCCCAGCTGGTCACCCGCAGGTCACAGGCTGGGGTGGGGGAGGAGGGCCTGTGGTGCCGGAGGAGGAGAGGCTGCTCTGCTGTCTGTCAGATTCATAAATCCTGGGGCAGCTATTTTTAAGGGCTTGAAAGGCACCCTTTCTTTGGAGACCCCAGCCCGTCACAATGGGGGCCTGATCCTCTGCGGAGATGTGATTTCATCTGGAGGAAATGTCTCTGGCGGGAGGGGGCCATGGGCTACTTCCTGGTCTGGGGTGGTCACAAAACACCTCTTCCCACTTTACTTCCCTCAGGCAATGGATCGGTGCCCCCCAAACTGCAGTGGGGAGGGCTGGGCACTGCCTCCCCTTTGTCCTACCCCAGACCAGAGGCACTTTCAGGCCAGGCAGCTGGCCTCTCCAGCAGGGAGGTGCAGGATCAATGCTGAGGGCTCCCATGACCCAGCTGGACCACTAGCCCAGGTGGGCATGAATGGGGTACCAGGACCCCCCTTGCACGAATGGAATGACTTGAAAGACTCTGGGATGGGGGGGATATTTTTACCCCCATCCACAAGGTCCCTGGGTTAAATAGGAACTGTGTAGAGTTCCCCTTTTTAAAATTGCAAAACTCTTTTAAATTCACACAGGGTCCCTTACTTAGAAAACCTTCCAAGGCTTTCCGGCCTGTGGGATAAAGTCCAAGCCCCCTAGGAGGGGGTGGCAAAGGGGCTCAGTCACCAACTGGCTGTGCAGCCTTGGCCACAAACCTTGCCCTCTCTGAGCCTGTGTTCCTTACCCCTGGAGCAGGAGGATGCTCCCCAGCATGCAGGGTCACTGGAACTGCCCTCTGCCTGCCAGTTCCTTCTGGCTGGGGAGGGGCACGAGCCCCTCGACACACTGCCCCACCCTCCTTTCCCATCCTTCCACCCCCAGTCCTCCCACTACCCCACTTTACTTGCTGCTCCCTAAAATGCCTCTTTGGAAGGCTCCATCCTCTGCCAGGCAATGTCCTACTCATCCCTCTGGGCCACCCAAAGTATCACCTCCTCTTTGATGTCCTTGACAGCCCCCCTCAACACCCTCCTCCTAGTAAGAAACAGGTGGCTTCCTTCTGGGATCCCTGGACCCCTGATTCACAGCCTTACACCAAACCTGCCAATTCCTGGCTGCGCCCCCTGGCCTGCCTCTGTTCAGTGGAGAGGCTGGGGGCTGGGGGCTGGGGGCTGGCAGTTCATCTTCCCAGCCCCGGGGGGCCCACGCTGAGCTGACCCAGCCCCTGGAGTCGGGGCACATATAACATCAGGCCCAGACACTCCTCTAGAGCGGCCTCAGCCCACCCACCCAGCTGGAGCAGCCACACCAGCAGCCTGACAGCTTCCTCCTTGCTTTGTCCCACCGGAAGGCTGAAGACAGAGGCTCCTTTCTCTTTGCTTTGCCGGAAATGCCCCACCCTGCTGCCTGCAGTCCTGCCCTGACCACTCAGGAGAACCATCCTCCCCTCTAGCATGCGGAACCTTCCGGGACTTCAGTTTCTTAACCTGTAAAGTGGGGGCCATACGCCTCCCTGCCTACCCAAGGCTGCCTGGAGAAGCAACTGGGATGCTGGGACTGTGGGCTCTGGCCTCCGGCCTCGTGGTGGCCGCTATAGGAACACCCAGAAGTTTGTAGAACTCCTTGGCAGGGTGATCCATGACTCCCAGAGGCAGGAGGTTGCTGGGTAGGTGCTGGGGTTGCCCGTCATTGGCACCGGCTGATGGGAAAGGGCTGGCCTGGATGACCTGCCCACACCATGGGCCCTGGGGTGCTGCTGGTTAAAGGCCCCCCGACCAGACCTCAGCCCCTGACCCAAAGGTCATCCTGGGGCTTGGCCCTGGGAGCAGGTTCCAGGGAGAAGAAGCCCTCGGCAGTGGGCTCCATGATTCCGGAACCCAGCTAATGGGGTGCTGAGACTGAGAGGAGAGGGAGGCAGGCATGGGGGCCAGTGGGTCAGGGCTGGCAGGAGGTGGGGGGTCACCTTGTGGGTCTCCAGTGGGGTCAGGGTGCTGCACAGAATGACGTGCTGTGGGGGCCTGCCCAGTGCCACCCCAGCCTCTGGGGGATCCCAGATTTCCTGTCAGGCCAGAGGTGGCCTCAAGCATCCAAAGGAGCCTCAGTCAGAGGCTGAGGTAGAAGCAGAAGATGACGGCTAGGTCTAGGCCCCAGGGATAAGTCTGACAGCAGCTGAGCACCACTTGTGTCCCCGGCCCCTGGCCAATCAACTTCCATCCTCACAGCGGGGATGCAGGGTAGAAACCATCATGCTCACTCCACAGAGGGAAGGAGGTGCGGTTAAACGCACATGCTCTAAAATCCAGCAGCCTGTGTCTGTGCCCTGGCTGTGTGACCTTGGACAAGTAACTTAACCTCTCTGTGCCTCAGTTTCCTCATCTCTCAAATGGGAGTAAGAGCAGTACCTACCTCAAAACTGTCAAAACGTGTCGTACATGTAAAACACTTCAAATAGCACCTGTCACGTAGTAAGTGTTCAATCAATGTGGGCCCCTCATTACTATTCCTATTTTAGAAGGAGGAAACTGAGGCTCAGAGAAAGTTGGCCCTGACACCATCTGAGGAACAACAGGCTAAGAAGACAGGAGGCACAGGTCACGTCTGATGCCATCCAGAGCCCACACCTCATGAGGGAATGTCGGATTAGGAGGGGCCTCAGAGACAGTCCCGTCACCCCCTTTTATGAGTGAGGAAGCTGAGGTTCGGAGAGGACACAGGTCTCCCCAGGTCAGCCAACCAGCACGATGCCAGCCTCAGGGGTTCCTTGGCTCTTCCCACAATGCTCCACCCCCACCGGGGTCACCCCGGGTGCCGGCCATGCGGCCTGGAGACCCTGAGCCTGCCCACTCCCTTCTGCCTCAGGGCACTCCCCAGAGGTTCCCGAGAGCCTGGGCCAAGATCCTCTCTTTCACGCTCTCGAGGATGCAGAGCCCTCGGAGAAGCTGGCAAAATCCACATGAGTTCCCTCTCTAGAGATAAATCTGCCAGGGAGCATTGACCATTTCCAGGTTTCGGACAGAGTGGTCTCGGGCAGGTGTTCACCACCGCCCAGAGGCTGGAGTCCCTGTGACTGGAGCCTGTCTGGGAAGGAGAGGAGACTCCCAGAGCCAACCCTCCTCCCCTGGGCCCCATTTCACCCCTGCCCACCAAAGCTGGTGACGGGGACAAGATCTGGCCACACTCTAGAGCTGCCCAGGCCTGGGTCAAGAGCAGCCTCCCCAGAACAGAAAGTTCCAGGCCCCAGGGCCTCAGTTGCCTGCCTGGAGAACAAGGCATCTGAACTCCATGGGAACCTGTTAATTTTGCACCTGTCAGTATTTATTTGTATTCACAATGAACAGCTGGATATGCCTTATAGGAACCACAAGAGATGAAAAAGTAGAATATAAGTTTAAAAAAATAATAATAAAAACTCCAGGAGCAAGAAAGTAAATTAAATAGAAAGTTGGGGGGTGGGGTAGGGGGATAAGTCACGTGTGCAAGACATAAAGGCCAGCACAGCTGCTTTCTCTCAAACTAACACTACTCCAAACTTCATGGCAAAAAGGGGACTTGGGTCACCTGCAAGGGCCCCTGTAGCTTAGCCAGGTTTTCTGATCCTCCGTGTCCTGAATCCACAGTGAGTGGGGTCTCCTCTGGGGCTGGGGTGGGCACACTGGGAGGCGCCCCACAAAGGCTGATAGGTGGCCACTTGCTGTCTGCCGGGCCCCCCTGATCTGTCTGACTCTGCATGTGCCTGCAATGGGAGCTGCTGGCATGTCTAGTTTGGGGGGCATCTGACTCGGGGGGATTGATTAGCAGTGAGGGGAGTGTCCAGGGCACCTTGAAGGGCAAGGAGTACCCCCCAGAGGCACCCAGAGACTCCACTCCAGCTTGGACAGGCTTGCCAACGGGCCGCCCTCTGGCTTAGGTGGGCAGGAGGGTGGTTCCTGCTCTCTTTAGTGGTGTCCAGGACACAGGCTTGTTCGGTGGCATGACCGTGGGTGGCTAGTTAACCTCTCTGAGTTTGCTTACAGGGTTTAAAAGAGGGCACCCCTGCAGAAGGAGATGCTAACCTGGTAACTAGAATCGCTTTAAGAAATTGATGGGGAGGGAAGGAGATCTCAGCCCACCTGTGAGTCAGGGACTGGGTCATTTCATTTCATCTGATGTCTACGAGTTGCCTACACCTAAGCCCTTTGTGCAACTGTGAACTCATTTAATCCTAATGACAGCTCTGCGAGGAAGGTACCACTACCACCACTGTTTTTCAGATGAGGGGAAGTGACTTGTCCAAGGTCACCCGGCCTGACTCCAGAGCCCACATCCAACCTCTACGCTCGTCTCCCGAGGAGCAAGCTCAGGGGCTCATGGTCCAGAAAGCCCTCTCCAGGTTTTATCCACCTTCACAGTGAACACAGGCGAGTGTAGGTACCCCTCCCACTCTGCAGATGAGGAAAACACCCTGAGGGAGTTTTCTGGTCAGTGGAGCCGGGAGATAGCATGGAGCTAGATGTTGTGTGTGTCATCTTATTGCATCCTCACGAGGCTACAGGGCAGCAAGGACCCCAGCTTTACAGATGAAGAAACCAGCGCCCAGAGAGACTGTCACGCTCCCAAAGCTCACACAAGGACAGCAGAGCTGAGATCCCCAGTTGCCTCCCAGAGCTACTTGAAAGAAAAACCTCTCTGCCTGTCAGTCTCACGCCTTATTCTCATGCACACACGCAGACACAGTCAAAGACCCGCACCTTCCACCCTGGGCTCTGGGGGCTGCAGCCCCACCAGGGGCCACGGAGGGGCAGGGCCTCTGGGAGGCACGGGAAGGAGGAAGGCAGCGAGGGAGGTGACGGAGACGGGCACGTGTGGGCGGGGGGCCGCATGCACTACCAGCATGTCCCGGGTGTGTGCAGCCCAAGTTAGGGGCCAGAAAGCTGTTGCTTTTCACACATCAGCTGTGCCGGAGCAGAAGGCAGAGCCGAGCCTGCCCAGGGCCGGGCTGGATCTCAGCACGAGCTGGGGCCTCACCCGCCCAGGCCCTGGGACTATTGGTTGGACTGTACGGCCGGGGACAGGAGTGGGCAGCTACCTCCCACACCCCTCACAATGTGCCAGGCACTCAGTGGTCCTTGCTGCAACCCCGTAGGGTGGATATAGCTTTGTCAGGCCTCAGGGGAAACTGAGGCTCCGAGGAGTTAATCAACCTAGCCAAGGGCTCCAGTGAATGAATGGCAAAATTGGCCTTTGAAGCCAGGTCTCTCTGCCGGATTCTCTCCACATCAATGTGTTTGATGGCCCATGTCCAGGGAGAGGATGGTAAGGGGCGGCCCTGACTACCAGGGTGATACCTGCGGCCATCCTGGGCTGCCCCCTGCAGCAGCACCAACAATCATTTGTTCTCACGCTTACTATAAGCCAGAAACTATTGCAAACATTCACAAATATTAACTCATTTAATTTAAACTTTTTAACAATTATAGGAAGACAGTACTGTTCTTATCCCATTTTATGGATGGGGAAACTGATGCCCAGAGAGCTTAAGTAACTTTCCCCAGGTCACACAGCTAGTAAGCGCCAGAGCCAGGCGAGGGCAGCTCTGGAGTTCCGGCTCTCGGCGCCTGCTGACCGGCCCTGGTCAGGGCTCCATTTATCACGGAGGCTCCAGCCCCTAGTTCTCACGCTAATTATTTTCCACTTGTCTACAGCAAGCAGGGCTTGCCATCTGCCACTGGTCGACACCGATACCAGCCAACTCCCTGGGAATCAATTGGGGCCTTTCGTTTCCTGCTGGTTGTTTTGGAGGCTGGCTGGCTGCTGGCGAATGAGGAGGGAGGGCCCAGGATGTCGCGGGACCCTTCCCTGGCAGCCAAGGGATGGGGTTGGGGGGCCATTTCCCACCCCTCTCCCCCTTCCCACATCCCCTCCCCTGTGATCCTCTCCTCCCTGGAGTTTCACACCAGGGTTTGCTCAATCTGCAAGGTACTGTTGTGGGCCCCAACGGATCTGTTTCCAATAGTGGAAGGGCTTCTCCAGGTTCTGGCCAGGCCAGGTTTTGTTCCAGAATTCTTCCTTGGAAACCATTTATTTTCCTGAAACTAGAATGGGCCCTTGTCTCACCCTCACACTGGTGCCTGGGCAGAGGTGCCCTGGAGTGCCCCAGGGAGGCAGGCTCTGCCGGCTGCTGCCATTGGCACTGCCTGGTGGCCCTGGTCTCCGAGCCACCCCCCAGCACAGGCCAGCAACCCTCTGCTGTGGAGGCTCCAGGCCTTGTCTTTCAGCTTGGGTGGGGCAGGATGCAGGTGGGTGGGTGGGCACCCACCTCTAGTCTGTGCTGGAGCCCTATGTGTTTCCTCTGGCTTTCAGCTGCACAACCAGATCTAGAGGGTGGGCCAGCCAGTGAACCAGCTGCTACCTTCCCTCTGGCCTGGAGTGGGGCAGCCCTGGGTTTGAATCTTGGTTGTCACTTCTGGTTGCCTATGGCCCTACTTCTCTGAGCCTCAGTTTCCTCATCTGCAGAATGGGGCAATGACGGTACCCACTCCATAGGAAGTCATGAGGATTAGAGAAAATAACGCATGTAAAGTACGTATAAAAGACTTAGCTGAGATCGTTACCATTTATAAAGCATCTCTCCTGAGCGTGCACAGAACCTTGCTGCCCTCAGCCCTGGCCCCTGGACATGCCAATCTCTCCATGATCTAAGTTAACCCCCACAAAGAGAAAGGCCTTGCTTTCGACCCCTGACAACCCAGGCCAGCTCTCGCCCCTGCCAGCCTCTGTGATCCCCCTGACCTACATTTCTGGGTAGGGACGTGGTGCCACCTGGGCCCACCTGGCCACGCTGAGGCTTTGCTGGGCCCTAGCTTGCTTGTGGGGCAGGTGGGAACCTCGAAGGCCTGTGTTCGAGACATCCTGCCTCCTGTCGGTGTCTCTGAGTTTCAGACCCCTTGCAGACCTCTTCCCAGCTCAAACTCAGGACACCCCGAGGAGCAGGGGCCACCATTCTTGCCCTCTGCTGCCAGCCCAGCATTCCACCGCACCGCCCTCTGCATCCCTGGGCTCCCCTCCCCTAGGGCGCCACTTTCTGGGGGCAGTTCCCGAGATGACCCCCCTGCCAGGCAGCTCATCAGCTCCCAGATCGAATTCCAGAGCTCTGGTCTCACTTCCCAGAGCCTCCTCCTCTGAGACTCTCAGCTTAGGGTGCTGGCAACACCTAATGAGAGGAATTAGCACTTTCTGCTTCATTAGGGAGCCCCCTGATGAGGCCGCTAATGAGGATGCCAAGTGGGCACATCAAGCCTGACACCTCCCCTCTGGGAGTGCCCTCCCTGCCCCCCTGCATACCCTGTGGCCGGTCCTATGGCGCCTCCTCAGTCGGGGGGTTGGGCCTCGGGGTCTGGGCTCTGTGGGTGCCTGCCATTCGGGGTCAGGTGGGGGCCTCCCAGGCTCTAAGAGGCTGCAGGGCCACTGATCCTGGGAGACTGACCCCCACACCTGGGCAGCATGGCCATCTAGGACACAGGCCCGCCGCGGAGGCTATTGGGTTTCACTTCAGCCACTCCCCGGGCCCTGCAGAAGCAGGCAGGGATGGAGTGACTGCGTAACACGAGCTCTTTCCCCAGGGAGGAGGTCTGCAGAACTCCATATGTGACAGAAGGACCACATCCTCTGCTCCCGTGGAGCCTGGAGGTGGAGGTTGTGTCTGCCGCCGCCAATGGCACTTGGGCCTTGGGCCGGCCCCCTCCTCTCCTGTGTCCCAAGAAGGGGATGTCAGGAGTCTTCGGACTGGGTTTCCGGAAAACCCAGGGACCCTTCCCACACCCACGAGGGGAGGGAGTCGCAGCAGCAGGCCTCCGGGACTCACAGGCCTGCCCATCACAGCAGCTCTCAGCTAACTGCCACGTCAGGGCTCGCTGTAACATTGTGTTTGAACTTGACAGTCTCAGTGCTTAAAGAATGTTCAAGAGCCACCAGAGAGGATGAGTCCTCGGGTCCACTCTGGCCTTGACATCTAGAGTTCACCTCGCAGTTTCGGTGCAGGGTGGCCGAGGAGAGAGCTCAGAGTGTGGGTCCCCTGCAGGTGCTTGAGCCAGCGTGTGCATCACACACGTCCCCGGCCTTTGCTCAAGTCAGGGTGTGTGACAAAGGCCCTCTAAGGCTGGATAGAGTCGAGTTACTGCCCTACAAAGCTCACTGCAGGTGCCCCTTCCTGGGGCGATTCAACTGCCCCAGGATCAGTCAGCTTTCAGGAACGTTTGCCACAAGGCCCCCTGTGGCTGTACCCTGAGGGCTGGTGCCACTGACTCTCAGGTGACCTGTGGGCTGGACGGGGCTCCTCGGGGCAGACCCCATACTCTTCCTCTCCAGTCTGCAGTGTCAGCACAGGGCGGGTGGGGCTGCGTGACAGAATGAATTACTGCATTTAAACCAAGACTGGCTTTACAATAACCCAGCTTCCCCGGAACCCAGTGGCAGTTTAAAGAGAGGGAAACCCGCAGAGACATTTGGGGTGGTTCCCAAACGTCTTTCTAGAGGCTTGTAAATGGAAGCCACCCCACTGCCATGCCTTCCTTCTTGGCACTTGTTGCATCACTTCCCCTCCATCACTGGGACACCAGGGTCCCCTCCTGGCCGGGAGCACAGACGCAGGCACCAGATGGCCCATCTCTTGTTCTCACTCCAGTCTGAGGAGCTGTGCAGCTCTGGACACATCTGTCCTCATCCGTGAAATGGGCATCATGCAAACAGCACCTCCCTGGTGGGGATGATGGGAGACTGGAGGGGGCTAGGAGCTGCAAAGGGATGAGAGCAGGGTCTGCACGGAGAAGGTGCTCAGCAGCACTGGCCACAGGCACCCCCAGTTTTCATTTAGTCGACCCCCTCTCCAAACCTTCTTAGGACTCCTAAATGTTCCCGTAAAATGAAAACTCCCAGCCAGGAGCTCCCAAGCTCTCCACCAACTGCTGCCCCCCCACCCAGCCCACACCTGCACCACAATGACTCCATCCCTGCCGGCCCAGCCAGCCTGCTGCCCGCGCCATCCACGGCCCCCTGTGCCCACCACCCACCAGCAAGCGAGCCCCTTGCCCAGGCATTTCCTCCTCCCCCACGTGGCCCCACTTACTTCAGGAGCTCCTTGCCCTTGGAGCTGCTGAGGCCCCCTCGGGGTGTCTGTCCTAAACCCCAGCCCTGGACCTCTCTCTGCAGGTTTCCCATGTGTCTGCCTCACCTCTGTTTCACCGAGGTTCTCAAGGAGAAAACCTTGGCCTTCCAACTGCTCCTCTCTCTCCGGACCCAGAGTGAGACCCCAGTGGGAAGAACCCTCGGGTCATGGAGGGGAGAGCCGGGGAGAGGAGCACAGGCCTGCAGGAATGGGGTAATTCCACCGGCAGTCACGAAACACCAGCTACCCGTGGCCCGTGCCTGGGCAGAACTCAAGGGCCCACTTTGTATCTGGGTGGGCCGAGGCTCGGGGGGAGCAGGGTTGCTGCCCATTGATGCTATGAATCCGGAGCTGGGCACTGCTTTTCTTCCCAGAGGCCTCGGCCTCAGGAGCTTGGGGCCCCCGCCTCCTGGTGCTATCACCTCGGTGGCCCCCGTCCCCCAGCCTGCCCACTCAGGGTGGTGGGAAGGAGGTGGGGCCGCCTGCTTGGCACAGCCTTGGTGACACCCAGCGGTGCCTGCCGCCCGTCCAGCCCTGAGCCATCTCCATGTCCATGTGAGGAGGACACAGCAGGGAGGTCACAGGCATTTGGCAGTGTCTCACCCTGCTCACCCTGGGACTGGAGTGCTCGACTCCATCCACGACCCATGGTAGAGATGGGGCAGCCACTCGCTGACCCCTGCCAGCCAGAGGGAGGTTGGCAGAGCTGCCGGTCACTCCAGTGGGTGAGCTTTTTTAACGAAGGAGCCGACAGTGATGTCCGAGGGGACCTGCAGGGACAGGCCAAGTGCTAATGGGATGCTCGCAGGGGGCTTTCCAGCCAGGCAAGGGCCTGATGAGACTGGCTGAGACCAAGTCTCCTGCCAGGCAGAGTGGCACCTGGGCTCCTCCAGGGCTTGCGGAGGCAGTGTGCCAGCGGCTGGCATCCCCCACAGGCCCAGGCCTTCACTGGGGGCAGGCGGAGGGGTGGGGAGGGAGTGGGTGAGCCCTAGGAGACCGCAGCCTGGGCAGGGGGGCATTCAGCCTCCATCACAGATCGTGCTGACTTCTTCCTCCTCAGTGGCTGCTGGCTGCTATAAATACCACTCCTGTTTCTGGATGTTGCAGGAGGTGACCTAGAATCACGGGCTCTGAGATCTCCTGGGTGCCCCCTCCCTGCCCGTTCCTTGACCCAGGCTGCCTTATCAGAATCTCCTTGCAGCCTGACAGCCCATCCCCACCCACATTCCAGTAGGAATGGGAAAATCCAACACCCAAGGAAGCGAGGAAGGCAGCTGTGGCTTCCAGTCCCCAAATTCCGAGGAAGCCAGCCTGGGAGAGGAGACAAGGAGGCCCAGATTGTAGGCTGGGTCCCCACCCCACCATCCCCAGACCTGTCATGGCCCAGTTGTGTTGCAGCCTTGGGCCTTAAACTCTCCAGAGCCAGCTCAGGGACCAAGGTTCCAAGGCCCTGCCATCCGTGCCCCCTCCCCGCCTCACCTTCTCACCAACTCATGGTCCAACCTGGTTTCTAAACTTACTACCCCGGAAGCCTCATTGGGGCATAGTCTATTTGACAGGAGCCTGTTAAAATGTTTCTGCAGTTGTTCAAATAAGCTGAAAGTTCCCTTCTTATACTGAGTAGCAATCCTTGGAGGGAGCCCTTCCCTCTGCAAGAGAGCCCAGACGGACCCCAGCCTCAATCCTGGGCCTGCTTGACCCAGGAGCCAGCAGTCATGAGACACCCTCGCAGGTGATGGGGAGCTGGGGCCAGGCCCCTGGGCTTCGAAAGGGCAGCACGCAGGCTCTGACAGGAGAAAAGGCTGGAAGCAGCTCCTGGGGGTCGGCTCAGGGAAGGCTTGAGCACAGGTGAAATGTGGTTAACATTGAATTCCAGCCTGCAGACTTTTCCCATCCATCCAACAGATAACCAGAGTCCTGGCACATGCCAGGATGCAGCAATCAACAAAAAGTGCCACAGTGCCAGACCTAAGAGCCCACAGTCCAGGAGGAAAACCAGACTTCAAGCTAAATCTTCACCCGCAGCAACACAAATCTCCATGGCGAGTGCTTGGAGGGGGCGGGGGGCCCCTTGGCGCCTGAGCCCAGAGGTGAGGGCAGCTGCCTCCGGAGCGAGCAGCTGGAGCTGACAGCCGATGGATCAGTCGGAGGCAACAGGCCACAAGGAGAGGGCAGTGGAGACAGCAAGGGAGGGCACTTGCAACAGGCAGACCAGGCCAGCCAGTAGGATGCAGAGAGGAGGGGGCAAGAGCAGGGCCTTGGGCGCCAAGTTCCAGAACGGGAGTGTTAGCGTCGTCCTCAGAGCAACGGGCCAATGCAGGGGTGGGGGTGGAGAGACGTGGGTGGCCCAGATTGAGACCCCAGCTTTCTGGCCTGGGCGACTAAAGCGGTGGAGGGGGCATCTGCCTGGTCGGGGTGGGGACCACGGGAGACGTCTACATTGGCACCTGCCCTAGGTGCCCGGGGACCAGGAGGTCTTGGCCCCGGAGTCCATTGCTTTCCTCCTGGGGCATGGGGGGAGGCTCCCTGCCCAGTCTCCTGCTGATGCAGGTGGCGAAGGACAAATGGTGCTCCAGTTCACCTGTTTCTGGGGGAACACCGTGAGCATGGAAGCTGGGGGCAGCCTATTCCCATCCAAGGTTATGCCAGCATGACACATTTGCCCCAGAATTTTCATCTCAGCCCAGGCCTGACCTTGGTGAGTCTGTGCCCAGCACAGTTCTGGGCAACGGTCTGGCAGGTGCAGGCTCTCTTGGCCCCTGAACTTCCCTCGGCGCTGTGGGGTCTCCCGGGGAATGGAGGAGAGCTGGGGGAGGCTGTCATTTGACTGCACTCCATTTGGGGTGGTCACTGGGGCTCTGCTTCCACAACTCAGGGCTTCCTGTACTTGCTTGAGGCTCGAGTCATTTCCCCTAAACCTTCAATTTCTCACCCTTCTTGCCACCCAGCTCTGACCACGAATACGACCACGTGAAGGAAGCCTTAACCCAGGGAGGACACCTCAGGGCTGATGTAAACCCCATACAGAGGGGGAAACCAAGGCCAGGAGGATGTCTTTTGTCTGCCAGTCAACCATCCACCCATCCTTTTATTCATCCTCCCATCTATCCATCCATCCATCACTCATCCATCCATCCATCCATCCATCCACTACCCAATTCGCAACACTCATCCCAATTAGAAACCCCCACCCCTCCTGTGCTGTCCCACCCAGCCCTGCAGGACCCAGCCCCTGCCCCTGCTCCGCCCACGCTACCCTTGCTCTCACCCCTCCAGGCTCACTGGCCTTCCCTCTGTCCCTCAAATAGGAGGAGCTTGTCCCACCTTAACCCTTTGTCCTTGCTCTCCCCCCAACCCCAAGCGTCTCCACGTGGCTTGCTCCCTCCTGCCATTCAGTTCCTCTCCCTGGACCTGCCTGCCCAGTCCCAGGAGGCTGCCAGTCCCTCTCTGCCACGTTACTGTTTGTTTGTTTTTTCCCTTTCAGCACCAGCTAACACCTCTTCTTCATTTGTTAATGTGTTTGTTATCTGGCTCTCCCCCCACCAGCCTGTCTTCTTCCCTGCAGGGTCCCCAGCACCCAGCAAAGGGCCTGGCACCTGCCAGGAGCCCACCAAGTCTGGGCTGCCTGAAGGGTGGACAGCTTCTGAGCCCCAGGCCTGTAGGAGCAGAAGTAAGAGCCCCAAGGGAGCAGAGAGAGAAGACGGGCAGGAGCTGGTGCACAGCGGGGCTGAGAACCCCAGGCCCCTGCCTACCAGCCCAGGCCCTTGCCAACCACCCAGGGCCCCAGCTGAGGATCCAGAGCCCAATCCTGGACGGCTCTCCTGCAGCCACAAGCACCTGTGGGCTTTCACTAGCACCCAACACCCACCCTGTGGGTGAGGCAGAGCAGAAATGTGGCCTCTTCACTTTACTGATGTGGAAACTGTGGCAGGGAGGTAGGTGTGAGGGGTTTGCCCAAAGCAGCCCAGTGGGCAGTGGGGTGCAGTGGGGTGCAGTGGGGCAGGGACTGTGACCAGGTATCCTGGGAGGCCCTGATGCGCCTGCAGCCCGCCCCTCTTCCCCTCCTGCTCCGTGGCCCTGCCTTCCCTGGACACCTCAGGAAGGGTGACTTGTGGGGTCCACCCCCGTTGGGAGGGTGGGAGCACCACTATGGGAGCATCGTTCAGAAGGAGCCAGGCCACTCGAGCCCTCCCCCGGTAACACGGGCTCCCTGTGGGATCACAGTGGGCGGCAGCCCAGGGTCAAGAAGGGGGGCTCAGCTGAGGATACCACAGCCAGCCAGGATATAGGCAAGAAGAAGAGGGAGGGGCTGACCAGATGATCACCAACCTCCCTAAGATTCACTCCTCCCCTCCCCACTGAATGCTCCATTTCTAAATGTCTTCATCCTCTGGCTCAGGAGCACAGTCCTCCGGAAAACTCAGAAATACTGACCATCCCACCTTCTGGGGCTCTCCCATCTCTCACCTGGGACAGGTGGGACAGGACAGCTCTGTCCTGCCCCACCTTTTAAGGGTGCACATTGGAAGGGAGCCCGACCCAAGCCCAAACCTGATCTGTCCCTGCCTCACCGTGTGACCCAGGCACCGTCACTCTGCCTCAGGGAGCAGTTGTGCCTCCAGCGCAGTAGGGAGAACAGGGTAAAGGGCCTGTTTCGGAAGCCTCACTCGGCAACCCCCATGACCCTCATCGGCTCTTCATCAACTTCTGAGGGATCTCAGGAGAACCAACAAGATATTATGGAGGTTCTTGGAAGGAAAGCACTATCAAAAGCCTCGGCAATAGGATGGCTTCCCTGTTAGTCGGAGCCTGGGCCTTCTGCACCCCCACATGTGTGGACTCAAATGGATTGTCCCAGCTTCTCACCGTCTCCTACTCACACCTGCACAATCCAGAGGACACCAGAGGAAGAGAGCAGGAGGCTTGGAGACAACTGCCTTTGCCCTAATCCAGGAGGGCCAGTGGGCAGGGAGAGGGGGACAGGGGCCTGGGCAGAGGAGGGAAGCTGGTTTGTAGTCTCCGTAGGCCTACTGAAGCAGCCCCCTGTGCCCTGGCCCTCTCGCCATCGCCTGCAGCGGGGCCCCCTCTCACTCTTCTGGGGCCCTGGGAGGCTGAATGAGCTCACATCTGGAAGTGCTTGGAAAGAATAGGCCAGAGGGGTCCAAGGCAGGATTAATTATGCATAAGCATGCTTGTTTCTTAGCACTTCTGTTTACTGCAGGGGCAGACGGGGAAACACAAGAAGTTTGGGTTCAGAGGATCCAGGCTCAAAGCTGGCCTTGGCCACAAAACAGGTGTGGGCAAGTTGGAACCTCTTTGGGCCCCCAAAAAGGGGTGATATGCACCTGAGAAGAGCCAGTTAAAAGCCCTGCACAGACATCAGTTTCTTTACCTGTAAATGGGGATCATAAGAACAACAGCCTTGCAGCGTCAGTGTGAGGATGACAGCCAGGTGCTTGGCCATGGGCTGCACAGGTGTGCTTAGGACATGTGAGCCATCTTTTCTGTCTTTGTTCTAGTGCCACCCAGGCCTGGAGACCCTCGCTGCCCATCCCCCGGTTGGCACCCTGGGCCAGCAGCGGGGACTGGGCAGAGCCCGGCAGCCACTGTGACTTACACACCTTCCAAAGCACGGGAGACCAGCGTGCCCACGTCTGCCTGTTCCCAGCTGAGAGGTGCTGGTCGGCAGAGAGCCGCCAAAGCTGCCCAGGCTCCCCATGGCTGCCCTCTCCAGGCCAGGCCCCTCCCCCCACCCAGCATGTGGCTGGGATCCCCCAGGGCTAGGATGGGCATGGCCAGCCAACCTCCTGGAGCTGCACCCACGTGGGAAGGTGTCACCAAGTCTGGGCAGGAAGGCTCCCCTGGCTGCCCCTGATCTGCCCCCCACCTTACTGTCTTCCTCTGGACTCTGGAAAGCTGGCCACAGGAAGGACCTCAGGCAGGCAGGTGCCTGGGCCCCTGCCCAGCTAACGCAGACTCCTCTTTAGGGTCCCAACACCGAGGAAGTTAGGGCTCTCTCTTCCGTGGGGTGCCAGATCCATCCCGCTTCTGTTGGCCTAAACTGTTCCCCTCCAGCCCAGGCCCAGGGCCACAGCCTTCCAGGGAGGCGCTGGCACCTTCCCTCCAACCCGGAGAACATGCTGGAAGGCCACGCCCTCAGGAGGGCAGGCAGGAGGGGCAGGCTCAGGGCAGGAGCCTCCTGGGCGGGGAGAAGGAATTAATTCAAGTCCCAGGGGCTGATTCATCTGAAAGGGGTGAAGGGCAGGGCAGGGCAGGGCCTGGCTGGAGGAAGGCATGCTCCTCACTGGGAGGAAGGACCAGCTGCTCCAGGAAAGCCCCGGGCAGCTGTGACTGTGCAGAAGGTTCTGGCTTGGGTCATGTGTTCCCCAGCCCCTGGCCAGACAATAGTCCCATTGAGGGCGCCCCTCGCCCACATGGCCCAGGCCAGTGACCCCACCCAAGGGCTCTGTGGGCCTCTTCTGCTCCTCACCAACAGTCCAGCTGCTGCTGCCACCCTGGCACGCCAGGCATGCTACCCAGGCCCTCCAAAGCCACATGCCCGGCGTGGGCAAGGCCAGGCACCAGGGTGGGGAGTGGGGGGGGGGGCAGCATCGTGGCCTCCAGTGCATGGTGCTCCTTGGTTATGCAGAAGGGCTGCAAGCCCAGAAGCAAGAGCAGACCATCTGCCTGCCACCTTCGCCCAGCCCCACCCACCTTCCAGAAGGGCAAGTCCTTGGGCAAACAGTCAGCCAGGTGCAAGCAGCACAGCAGATGCAGGGCTGGGTAGAGCAAACACTGTGGGGCTTCGCTATGTCTGGCCCACGGCCCTACAGCTGCCACTGGGGCCCTCAGCCCTTGGTCCACAGCGTGTGGAGGGTCCCCCAAGGTGAATGACTTGGCCTACTGCACCCCACTCCCACCCTGTCAGGCACCCAGGAGATGAGTTTGCAGTGGGGGAAGGGCAGCAACAGGGGAGACCTGGGGCTCCTAGGGTTGGGTGCCACCCCTCCTCCTCCTCCCATGGAGACTTCTTTTGGGGTAAGGGTGAGTGGACCAGCTGGAGAAGAGGGATTGCTGGAGAGAAGCAGGCCAACCTGGGGCTGAGCCTCGGCTTGGCCACGTCCTGGCTGGGTGCCTGAGCAAGTTGGGGATTCCTGGGGACAGTGATGCCCACTGCACCATCCTTATAAAGGCTAAACAGCAATGCCCACTTGGGAACCCCTAGCACAGGCTTGCAGAGCCTGGGGGCAGGGGGTGATCCCGGGGCAGGCCACAGAGGGAGGGGCGGGAGCTATGGGTGTCAGCCCCACATCCCTCCAAGAGCATGCATGCTCGGCTGCTCCATGGCGCCCCTGCCCCGTCTCCTCACGGAGCAGGGCCAGCACCCACCTGCTGAGATGTGGCTGCAGGACCAGCCAACTGGGAAGGATGGTCCAGTTCCACACCATCGGCAGGGGCTGCTCAGGTCTAGACCCAAACTCAGGGTCCTCCATTCTGGCCCTGGGTCCCCTGGTTCCCCTCTTGGCCAGGAGTTCCCAGAGGGCAGGGCTGCACCCTCTGCATCTCTGTGTCCTTGGCACCCAACACGGCGCCTGGTGCCTGGAGGCTGCTCAAAAAGTGCCAGGGGCCCAGGGCCCATTTCCCTTGTTCTTCTCAGATCCCACTGCCGGCACGTTTGCCCAGAGACGCAGAGATGGCATGTGGGAAGCAGGGCAGACTGAGCATCCCTGATGAAGCAGGTGGGGGCTCGAGAATCCCTCTTCTTTGGCAACTGTCCATTCTACAAGCACCAAGCTGCACTTACAATTGGAGACAATTTGGGGGCCTGCAGGTGGCCTCCCCAGCTCCAAAAGCAGAAACCAAAGTTAACAGGCGGGGTGAGCACAGGGAAGGGAATTGCAACCGGAACTGCAGGGAGAAAGGGAGTTGTGGCGGCCATCTGCTGTGAACAAGATGTTTGGAGAACACACGCTCCTTAGCTCTGAGGTCTCCCAGCCAACTTACAGAGGGCCAGGCCGCCCCTCTGCAGAAGGGAGCTCGCGGCTCAGCCCAGCCCGGAGAGGACCTGCCACAAAGGGTGCCGGGGCTCCCGCCTGCCCACCGTCCAGACCTTCTGGCTGCCCTCGTCTGCCCTCAGGATCCTCCAGCAGACCCAGGGCCGAGCTGCCAGCCCAGGAGAGGACATGAGCAGCACGGCCTCTCCAGGGAGCTCCCTGCAGGCTGTGGAATGCTAGTTCCACGAGGATGATGATGACGATCATGTGAGCTTCATAATAATAAGGGCAAGATCAGCTATTGTTCCCTGAGAGCCCAAGTAAGTGCCAGGAGACCCAGTCCTGGGAGCTTCTCACATTATGTCACCACCTGGCATGGTGGGGTGCAGGAGGAAATACAGAATCCAAGAGGGGACCCCAGCTCTGCTCCCCAGAGGCACCCATAAGGAGAAGGTCCTGGGGCCCTCCCCCATTCTCTAAAGCTGTGTGTTCTCTACAGAACTGGAGGGTACCTGGATAGAAGGAGCTCTGGGGGATGGAGTCACACACCTCACTTCACCGAGCAAGGCGAGGACAAAGATGCAGAGACCTGCCCCAGGCCCCTCCGAGGTGGGTAGCAGGCCAGGAGCAGAACCCAGAACCCCACCCTGCAGCCCCAC
Organism: Bradypus variegatus; assembly: GCA_004027775.1. Lineage (NCBI taxonomy): Eukaryota > Metazoa > Chordata > Mammalia > Pilosa > Bradypodidae > Bradypus > Bradypus variegatus. The sequence continues at coordinate 17,912 of PVKY010000672.1, forward strand.
TCCCTCGGCCCAGCCCACTCCGCCCTCGCCCTCCAGGCTACCTGGCCACCAGCTTGACACATTTCCTTTAAAGACAGCCACCCTTCCAGGGCCGAGGTGGGGCTGGGCCTGCCTGGAGGGCCCCTCGCAGGACTGCAGCAGCAGGCCCAGCCTCCAAGCTCCCGACTGCGGCCTGAGGGGCAGGGCAGGGCTGGGCACAGCAGGCCACAGTCCTTCCCCGGACCCCTGCCCTGCACCTGCCCACAGAGGGATGCACGTGGCCGGGGCCAGCTGGGCTGGACGTGCCCGCGGGGTAAGGTGCCTGCTGGGACACCCGAGCTGCCCAGTCACGCCCGGCCAGCAGAAACCACTGCATTTCTCAGCAGGCAAAGCGGGTGAGTGGGTGGGGAGTGAGAAGTCTGGAACGTCCCCCTGCGCCCTAAGCCCTGGCTGCCTGGTCCCCGGGGCCCCGTCCCCTGCCATTCCACCCGGCGAGGTCAGATGGCAGCCCTCCCTCCCTCCCTCCCACCAGCAACAGCGAGGCAGGGCCTCTGGGGCCAGAACCCCAGAAGTGCACATCCCATCCCACCCCCTCCCATCCCGGCTCGCCCCACGCGGCTCTGCTGCCACCGCCCCCACAGGCCTGCTCGGCGCAAGCCGCGCTCCACATTTCTGTCTGCTGCATCCTCTGCCAGCCCCCCACACCGTGGCTGCGACACCTCCACCCTGCTGACGAGCCTGCCCCTGTCTGCTCTCTGCTCTCAGCCGAGGGGAGCACCCTGGGCGGCGCAGCAGCTGGGGGCTGGGGGCCGGGAGGGCGTCGCCAGCCCCCAACCCTGCTACCCCCTCCCAATGCTCCAGGGCAGCCATGGGCCCCCAGGCTGGGCACAGACTTGTGTGAATTTTTCTGGGAGGAGGATCTGCAGTGTTCTCCCTGACAACGAGGGGTCCTTGGTCTCCGGCTGAGTCACTGGCTGACCCCCCCACTGCCTGCCTCTCACAGTCTCCCTGCCCGGGTCCCCAGTCTGTGAAGTGCCCAGGGATCAAGGGGACCCATGGCTTCTTGCTGTGCTCCCCTCTTCTGGCCGAAGGAGGGGAGAACAGGCATTTCCCCTTTAGGGGGATCTTTTAGGGAGCAGAGCTCTGTGCAGAATGGGGGTGCTGTACTTGATTGGACAGCTGGGCCTTGGGGTCTGCCTGACAGTGGGGGGAAAGGCAGTCAGACGGCAGCAGGGGGTCCTGAGAGCCCGGGGGGTGGGGGTTCCTGCCCACAGCCTGCCTGGGGCCACAAGTGGGCCCAAGGCCACCCCCAGGTCCCCTGGGCCCAGGCCCACCCCATTCTCCGTTCTTGGGGCCCCAGTCTTGCTGACAGATGTGTGAGTCGCTATCAGCACCCAGACACCTTCACAAACAGCTCCTGCCTTGGCTGAGGCTCAGCCAGGCCGAGGTGAGTCAGCCAGGGAAATCCCGGCTGCCTCCGGCACCCACTGCTGGGTGACAGTTCTGCTGACACCTACGTAGCGGGGCGCCCTGCCCCTCCCAGCAGAGGGCAAGAGGAATGCCTGGGCCCCCCCACTCCCACTTCCTGCTCCCCGACCGTGAGCCTGGCATGCAGAGCAGGGAGGAGTCCCGATGGCCCTGAAGGGGGGGCCTCCCTGGGCACACGCTGCCAGCTCTGCACCTCCATTCCCACGCTTGGGGCGACTGCAGAGTGGGCACCAGGACCCCACGACCTGCTGCCGGGCACCTGCTTGCCAGGGCCTCCCTGAGCAGGCTGGGGACACCCTGCCTTGTTCCTGCGGGACCCTGCCCCCTGCCCCGGGGTTCCTGTGCTGCCTAAGCCTTGCACCCCCACTGCATGTTGTCCTGAACCCCAAGAAAAGCAGGGTGGGGAGAGGACCCACGCCCAGACCTGGAGCCAGTGCCCAGCCTTAAAGCAGGGAGGAGGGGCAGAGATGAGAGCAAAGCCAAGGGAACCTGCCTGAAAGGAGAAGAGCAAAAACTCTGGGCTGGCAGGCAGGCTGGAAGCACAAAGCCTTTTCACAGCAGGACGTCCTGTCCTTCAAGAAACATGACCAGCTCCCCACAAACCCGCCAGACCGGTTGATGTTAGCCACCTGAGGGAGCAGGGCAAGAGGGCTGCCTGGCGGCTGCAGGGCTCACACCCGCCCAGGTAGGGCCATGTTCTAGAAGGTAGGTGAGGAGAGGAAGGCAAGAAGGTTCTGAACCTACCCCACCCACTGTCCCTGTAGCTGTGGGGATGAGCCCAAGACCAGGGCAGGAGAGCAGATCTAGGGTCTGCAAGTTCCTGGAGGAGGCTTCTGTTCCATTCCTCTGGACTTCTGAAAGAGCTTCTGGAAATAGGAACACAAAGATGGCAAGCCCCACCCTGTGTCCTGCTCACAGTGTGGAACAAAAAGGAACCTATGTGCTGTCCAGCAAGAGCTGTGATGCCAGGACAGCTGAGCAGGGTTTGGAAGGGTGAGTAGGAGTTCACCACCAGGCAGACCATGGGAACTCAGAAAGCAAGGCTTCTCCTCCTTTCCCCTCTGCCCGCCCCATCCACAGCAGCCCTGTGGAGCTGACAAGTGGACGAGCCAGATTCCAGCCACCACTGGGGCCCCTGCCCACCCTTCTGCCCTTGCAGGCTCTAGGCTGAATCCTGCCACGAGCTCCCAGCTCCTGTGTCTGGGTTGCTTGCAAAAGGTGCAGCTTCTGCAGGTTCCAGGGCCAGGGAAAGCATGGATGTGAATGCACAGAGACGGCGTGGGGGGCTGCTCCCACGGCCTCATGGGTGGACACGACCACTTGGGATTCCCAGGGGTGTCAAGAGCCCTCTGGGACTGAGATCGCACAGGGGTGAGCAGACAGGCTGTCTGGTTGCCCCGACCCCTTTTCAGCTTTTTTCTTGGCGCCCTGGTTGGGTTTCCCAGCTCCACGGTGCTTCCTAAAAGAACAGGACTCTCGAGCTTCCCAGGCAGGAAAGCTGGTGGCCAGAGAGACCCAGAAACCCATCAGTTACTTTGAAAGAAGACTGAAAACTTGTGACCATACAAATCCCAAGGGTCTACTTAAATGTCTTTAAAACAAATGGCTCGAATGGATTTGCTCTCATCCTCCCTCCCCACTGAGCCACTCAATGAGAAAGCAGCCCAGAGATGGAGACGGAGATCCACAGATCCACAACTGCGGGGGGCTGATGGAAACTGTGTCTCAGAAGCAAAGGTCCCAGCAGGGGACACCAGAATTAAGCTGGCTTTGGCCAGGAGAAGATGAAAAGCCGACACCTGACCACGGGCAGCACAAAGGCTACACAGTATCAGAGCCAGGCACTCTGGCAATCCGTGGCTCCAGAGCCCAGAGCCCCTGGGAGAATCTGGGGCCCCGCACCACTGGCTTCCCTTCCCTTCCTCCTGCAGCTCACATGGAGCCCCTGAGCCAAGCCCTTGCCCAGAAGGCTCTGCCCCGAGAGCTGCTTCTGCACAAACAGACATATGGGGTCTTCCTGGGTGGCAAGAGCGGCTTAGAAAACCAGGCAAGGGGAAAGACGTGTGAAGGCATGTGACTCCCTAGAAGATCGGAGCTGGCAGGGCCCTAGGGAATCAGAGTTCAAGTCTCCCCAGTTCCCCAAATCTTAGCATCGAGGACCCTAAGCCCTGCCAGGTACACTGACACACCCAAGGTCACACAGCTATGGGCCCTTGCTCTGTCCTTAGCCGAATTCCAAGTCTCATTCATTCAGCCATCATTTCTGAACACATGATATGTGCGTAGACTCTGGAACTGAGGTTTAGGCCTGGAGGAGATGCCCGGAAGAAACTCTGAACTCAGCTCCAGAGGCTTTCAAACTGGTGGGCCTCCCATCTTCAGCTCTCCCCTCCCACTCTTCCCTCAGATGGAAAATGGAGAAGGTTCTCATGCATTATTGGTGGGAGTGTAAATCTGCACAGTCCATGTGGAAACCAGTTTGGTAGTTCCATAGAAAGCTAAGTATAAAATTATCATATGACCCAGTAATTTCACTCCTTGGTGTACGCCCAAAAGAACTGAAAGCAGGGATTCGGACAGATATTTGTACACCAATGTTCATCGCAGCATTTTTCACAAAAGTTAAAAGGTGGAACTAACCCAAGTGCCCATCAGTAGATGAATAGATAAACAAAATGTGGTCTATCCATACAACAGAATATTATTCAGCCATAAAAAGGAAGGAAGTATTGATACATGCTACAACGTGGATGAACCTTGAAGACGTGATGCTGAGTGAAAGAAGCCAGATACAAAGGGACAAACATCCTATGCTTCCACTTGTAGGAAATACCTAGAAGAAGCAAATTCATAGAGACGGAGAACAGATTAGAGGTTACCAGGGGCCGCTGAGTGGGGAGATGGGGGCTATTACTTAATGAATACAGAATTTCTGTTTAGGGTTATAAAAAAGTTCTGGTAATGGATGGGGGTGAAGGGAGCACAACATTGCAACGGCAATTAATCCCACTGAGTCAAAGTGCATGGTCAGGGGGTAGGTCCTGAGAGACGGAAACATCCACCAGCTGGGGGCAGCCACAGGCCTCAGGCAGGAGAACATTCTGTAAACTGAGGGCCCCAGACTAAGCATTTTTCTACAGACCCATTTTTTCTTATTATTACAAAATGCAAGTTCTTGATAGAAAAAGGAAACAAAAAGAAGAAAACAGAAATCACCTGTGATCCCTCTAGGACAATTACTATAACTAGTAACATCCTTCTAGTCTTTTCTTTTTTCTCCTCTATCCAAACGGGATCACTCTGAGACCTACTGCTTTATTTTTCACTTAACTGGAGAAGGTGAGCATTTCTCTTCATTAAACATTTTCCCACCATAATCTTTCCTCATTACTGTGCAGTCTGTGCAGATGATGTACCTGAGTTTATTCTACCAATCCCCCACTGGTGAGCACTGTGTTGGTTCTCTCCTCTCACTGTGAGCAAACCCTGCAGCTGTGCCCAAGGGAGAGCCGGGCTTCAGGGGCAGGACCATGCCAGATGCTGGGGCCCCTGACTCCTGGTCTAGTGCCCTCTGACCCCCGGCAGGGGCGGAGCTTCATGCACAAGGTGTGTGTGTGTGCACAGGAGGGCGAGAGCTGCCTTCTCCACAGCCTCAAAGGCAGCGATTCCCACAAACTCTGAAAACTGAACAGGCAGGAGAGCAGAACCTGCATCTTCCCAGGCCTCCCACTGGAAAATACTGAATCAGTGGATCCGAGGGATGGCCAGTCCCAAGACCACCGATCCCGATTCTGACGCCTAGGATATCCCGCTTTGCAGGATGAGACCCGACCATTGCTTCTCCAACTTAAGTGCACGGAAGCAGCACCTTGAGAGCAGTTAAAACACAGATTCCTGGGTTCCGCTTCCGAAACGCTGATTCAGTGGGGGTGGAGGTGGGGGAGTTTGAACGTCTACACAGTTCCAGGTGCTGCTGATGCTGGTGGCTCATGGGTCACACTTGGAGGGCCCGGGTGCAGGAACTGGCCAGGGGCAGGTGATGGGCATGTTTGGCCCGGGTGGCTCATTCCAGCAAACACTCACTAGGCACTGCCTATGGGTCAAGCTCACGGCCCTGGCTACACAAGTGTGGTCCCTGGACCAACGGCCACCTGCAGGACAGCAGGCTCCCCAGGTACCTGTATGCTCCTTAAGGAGGTACTCTGCAGGGTCCTGGGCAAGCTGCACCCCATTTCACCCCCCTCACAGGTAGGTCCAGTGATTCCTCCTGGTTTTACGGTGGGGGACAGACACCGCAGCTGAGAGATTAAGGGACTTGGTTAAGGTCTTGGTTAACGGCAGCAGCAGCCAGGGCTGGAAGTCAGGTGGGTCAGCTCCAGGGCCTGAGCTCAGGACACAGCATCATGACACCCGCCTGGTCCTCATGTCCATCCCCCAAGGGGTCTCACTCCCTCCCCTTCACAGAGGAGACAAGGAGACCCAGGGAAGTCAAGGCAGCTGGCCCGAGCTCCCCTCGGGAAGCCTTGGGGCTGGAGTCTGCCGTCTGCCGTCTCCACGCCTGTGTTTCTTCCCTTACAGTGTGGAACCAAAGCCCAGGGCTGGGCAGGGGGCCCACCCCCAAAGCCCACAGGCTCTGCAAATGCAGTGGGGGGCAGGAAAGCAGCGGAACCAGGAGCTCAACTTGGTCTGAGGACATTCTTTGTTTCACAGCCGGACTGAGTTCTGGGCTGAGCCTTTTGAAAGGAAGAAGAGAATAGCTGTGTGAGGCCCAGCCAGGCCTGCCTCTTTCAAGCTTCTAGTTGCTGCCATTTCCAATTACAACTTCAGAGGGCCCCTGTAATTTATACATCCCAGGATGCACCACTCCAGCTGCTTTATGATGGGAGTCCATTACACCATTAAGGTTAAACTTTTATAAAGTGCTGAGCAGCTGGTGGGCTGGGCGCCCGGCTTAGTTACCGCTGCCAGAAACCTGCTGAATGGGGCTCACCTGGGGCAGGGAGGGGGTCGAGACTCTCTAAAGGGGCCAAGAAATGGAGAAGGCGGCTCCTGAGGTGCCCAGGCCCTCCATTAGCCCCTTTATCAAGCTGTGTGGTGAGCAGGCAGGCGGCCAGGAGAACCATCGGAAACAGTTTGGCAGGCGCACGGCGGGTGAGAACAACCCCATGTGAGCCCAAGAGCCACCTGCCACGGCCAGTGGGGTCCATCCAAGGAGAGCCAGGTTGGAAAACTGGGGGTGACAACGTGGCTGCCAGCAGCCAACAGACCTCCATGTGGGGAACAGTGAGGGCTGCCCGGACGGGGGAGACTGGACTTTGCAGCAATAGGGAGCCACAGGGGGCCTTCTCTTTGCAAGAACCTGCTCTTCCTCTGGCTTGCAGTGTCCCCAAATCTGATGCAAAGTGGGGAGAGCAAGAATGAACACCTTGAGAGCAGGGACCAGACCGATGGGGATCCGAGTCCTAGCCTGCCGCTGCAAGGACGTGACCTCTAGCAGGGTCCCTCAGTTCTCCCAGGAAGTGGAGGTCCTCAATCTGTCCCTAGCACAAGGGCCCCCTCCTAGGGGTGCCATGAGCACCTGGAGTCAGGTGGGTGCCCACAAAATGGAAACTGCCACTCTTCTTTGTATCAAATGAGTTACGATACACAAAGCACTCAGAACAGGGCCTGGCAGACAGAATTCCTGGTGAAGCGCTTCTTGTCTTATCTGTTGTTGCTGATCTGTAATGTCTGTTTATGTGTCAATCACTAACCAGATAACTCCCTGAGGACAAACTGGTAACTGGTGCCAACTTCTCTCTCATTCCCAGCTCCACATGCAGAGTTGAACACATAGTAGGCGCTCAATAAATGTCCCCAGAATGAATGGGTGGATGGGAGGTGACAGCTGGCAACACTAGGCTTTGCTCAGCAGCCTGGCCTCAGTCCCAGAGAAGGTGTGGGAGAAAGACCGAGCTCTTCTCAAAGGTATGAAACTGAAACAACCTCTTGAAAAAATTCCTTAAGTTCCCAGGAGGAAAGAGACTCCAGATGAAGCTGGTTTTCTGGCTCCCTGGAACGCTGGGCTTGACTCCGGCCTTGAGATGGGAGGGGTCTTTGGAACTGGAGGGGATTTGCTGTGATGGGCACCTCTAGCTCAGCTGGGGCTTTGCGGCCCCCTGAGGCTGGGCCCTCCCCCACCTTGGGCCTGGCTCCCTTGGCAGCGGCAGCCCCAACTGACAGGCTCCAGATCTGTCAAGATGGGTGGTGTTCTTGGCTGTGAGGCCAAGTCATGCCCTCCACTCATGGGTCGAGTAATCTCACCACCAGGCCATTGTCCCACAATCCCATGGGGGAGCCGGATGGGCCGAGGGGGGCTGCCACTTTGCATGGGGGTTGGGGAGGGGGGCAGAGAGTCCTGAGGAAGAAACCGGCTTCCCCCACAGGCCTCAGGAGAGGAAAAGGCAGACAATGAAAAGTCAGCCAGACAGAAGAGGTGCCAAAGGGAAGGAAACCAAAACGAGAGAGCAAAAGGAACTGGGGGGTGAGGGGACAAGCTCCGAGAGGCTGCGCAGGAGCAGATGCCAGAGGAACGTTGGGACCCGGGCAGCTCAGAGAGGCAGCCCAGAAGCGGGAGGGGCGTGAAGCTTGAGGGGTGGGTGGCCCGTGTGGCAGGAGGGGTGCGAGGGCTGCCTGGCTGCAGAGGAGACACAGTGTCGGAACGGGACTTCCCAGCAGCCTTAGCACATGTCTGGGCTGGTTGAGGAGGGTTGAGAGCTACACCGGTGACAACTGGGAACAGCAGTTACCATTCACTGAGTACCACTGGCGAAACTTCATCAATGGCATCTCGTTTGCTCCCAACACAGATTAGGAAACTGAGGCTCAGGGATGTTAAGTGACTCCCCACGTAGTAGTGGACTCAAATGTGGCCCCACCTTTATGTTAGAGCTCATGTTTGCAGGCCCTATGCTACGCTGAAGAGAGGGAACAACCCGGAAGCGGACAGCCAAAGGGACTTAAGGGCTGGCACGGTACCCAGGGAGCTGGCGGTCTGTGCGGGTGGAGCCAGCAGGTGCTAACTGGGAGGCAGGGCACTGGGGGTGACTGCTGGGTCCGGGGCTGCTGTGCGATGCCAGTGCTGCAGACTGCCCTGAACTGCAGCAGAGCAGCTGTCCCAGGGTGGCGGGGGAGCTCCATGCACAGGGAGGTGGCTCAAGGGCGTGCCACGAGCCTGACGTAACCCCGGCCTGCAGAAGGCGGGAACTTGGGAAGTGAAACCACATGTCACCTAACGGCAGCCTGGCCACAGGCTCCACCCGTGCTGCCAGGCCTGCCTCGCCCCACCCGCTGCTCTGGGACCTCAGCCTTCTTCAGGGGCAGCTGTGCCCTATTCCCCAGCTCCTCTCAAGAGTGGAGCTGAGGGGAAAGCAGAGGGTTTCTGGCCAATGCCCTGGGAACCCTGCCATGAGAGGCTGAAAGTCTCCCCACTTTCCGGAACAGACGTGGGGCTCACCTTCTCACCAGGCTTTCTGCACAGTTTGGGGTTGAAGTGAGGTCTGGGCAGCTGCTTGATGAGCTATTCTCCTTCCTCACCAAACCCAGCCTGAGTGGACCTGGTTAGGCTGCCCAGGTGGGTGGGAGCAGGGCACCGAGCCCCCAGGTGTGCCTCCAGCCCTTCTACATAACCAAGGGACCCAGCGTGGGAGGGACCACCCCCCAGGAGCCAGGCTGGGGCCCAGCACCCACCCTAGGGACCTCCTGCCCCACAACAGCCACACAGGGCCCTTGGGCAAGTTCTTGACAGTTGTCAAGCCATGGAATTCATCCGCCCCTCCAGGCTGGTGCAGAGGGTGGGTGATGGCTGGGCCTGGGTTTACGTGTCTAGCATTACGCATTCCTGGACTTCAGGCCAGCTCTTGAATTTCATTCACAAGAGATTCTAACCTCTGATCAGCACAAGGTTTTTCCCAAAGCCCTTTCCCATCCAGGACTGCCTTTGAGCATGGGAACAACCAGTGAAGGAGACACATGATTATTGCTATTATACAAAGGGGAAAACTGAGGCACAGAAAGGATCAGTAACTTGTCTGAAGTTGCCCAGCAGAGCCCGGAAGAGAATACAAGCCCAGCACTTGGCGCACTACTTCTTCTCTTTCTAAAATCACCCATCCCATGCAAATGAGCAGGCCGGGCCCCCACGGCAAGCCAGGAGGCCAAACACAGGATGACACTTCAGGCCACATGGGAGAAAGTGCTGGGGCCACTTGATGTTTGAGAAATGAACAGGCCTGAAGAGGGGGCAAGCGAGGACAACTTCAAGGAAGACTCGGACAAGCACCGTGTGTCTCAAAGCTGCTGGGGTTCAAAGCCTGGCTCTGCCAACTCTCAGCTGAGTGACCTTGACTTCGTTTCTAAACCTTCGATCATAAAAGGGGTGAATCTCATCTGCCTCTGGGGGTGCTTATGAGGATTGAGGGAGATCATGTATGAAAATGGCTTAGCAGGAGCCAAGCCCATTCCATCTCTGCTCCAGACGGGTTTGCCCTCCTCTTCCTTCAACAAGGACATGGATTAGTGATGGGAACAAGCCTAGAACATTCAACAGCACGCTCAGTGTCAGAGGAGAGCCAGTGCTACGTCCCCTACTGCCACTGCTACCATCGTGTCAGAGAAGCCATCCTGACGTTTAGAGGGTAGCACAGAGAAAAGCTTTGTTGGGATGGGATGCTCTGTGGCACCTGCCGGACAGGTAGGGCAGGGAGATGGGAAGCAAGGTCTTGGGGAGGGAGGCTGAAAGTAATCCATCCTGAATTCAAACCCCGGCTCCCCAGCTGTCTGCTGTGTGCCCTTGAGCAAGTAAGTCAACCTGTCTAAAACCTTCTGCAAGGCAGGGCTGGGGGCTTCCACCCAGGGCTGCTGCAAGGTGTATATGAGACCCTCCTCTCTCCTTCCTGTGACCATTTCGGTTCTGTGGCATTCACAAAATAGAAACTACCATTATTATTACTGTTGTTTGGGGGCTGAGCAGGGGAAAATGAGGTTGGAAAAGCCTCCAGCAGCCAGATACCCCATGGCCTCCCTGACTCCAAAACCCGATAGAGTTTGACAAGAGCCAAAGGTGGGGCCCTGTGCCGCAGGGGACCAGGGACCCGCAGGTGGGCAGCATGACAGAGGGGCAGCCCCCAGAGCTCACCCCCACCCCATGTCCCTGCTGCTGCGGGCACAGCCGTGCGCAGGGAGCTGAGGGTGGACTGTGTATAATGAAGGGACATCAATAATAAATTAACCTCAACTAAGTCTAGGGACATCAATCGTAAATTAATTAAATGGCTCCAGCAGTGGCCACGACAGGGGCCTGCCTCACCTCCCCCAGGCCCGGCCCACCCTGACCAGAGAGGCTGCCTCTCTCTGGGCCAGGAGCAGCTCCAGGTGTAGGACCTGGGTCTCAGGGGCAGCCCCCAAAACGCAGGTGAGGATGGACCCTGTTCTCCTCCCACACGTGCCCCCCAGCTCAGAGAACTCTCAAATGCTGACAGGGTTTTGATGAAACTTCCCAGAATAATAACCTCCTGGGCTAAACTCAGGCAGGAGAAATTTCAAGGGGTAATTTGGTGAGAAAATGATCAAACGCCTGGAAGTAAGTGCTGGGAACATTGGAACCCCCTCGGCGGGGTCTGGGGGAATGAGAACAGCCCCGCTGGCAGTGGGAACAGCCTCCTGGGGATCCCCGAGGGCCTCCTGCTCACACTCCCAGCCTGGCACAGCCGAGTGTCAAACCAGCTGAATGTCGAGTGTGGGAAAGCCAGCACGGGCCGGACTCTGGGCCCAGCTCTGATGCATGCCCCACCTCCTGTCCCTTCCCATGCCCACTTGACCAGGCGGACAAATCTCCTGGCTTCTACCTCCCTCCCCCATAATCTCTCCCACTTGGTCTCCCCCCTCCCTCCCCAGCATGCCCCTGCCAAGCCCTCCACACCTGGGCACCTGCTCTAGATGCCAGCTGGCTGCCCCCTCCAGTTCCTCAGTGCCCCTGGCACCTGCCACCAGGAGCCAGGTCCCCGCCCTTGCTCAGGGCACCTCAGCAACTGCCCGTGTTTTCCACAGCCCTGCAGTAATGGCCCTCAGGGACCCCGGGCCAATTCACTTTTTTAACCTCAGCTTCCACGACTTCCATTTCCAGCACCCCATGCTCAAGCCAGGCTACGAACAGGCAGCGCCTCGCTTTCCTAAACCACGTCCCCCCGTTGCTGCTGTTTCCTCTACAATCTCCTTTCCAAGCCTGACTCCTACCGGTTCTTGGGCCTGGGTTAAAAGTCACCGTGGCCCCAGCTCCTATGATCAGCCTGGTTGGGGTCAATTTCACCCCTACTCCACCGCTGACAGTGCAGTGTGGACCTTTATGTCCACCTCATACCTCCTCAATAGACGGTGAACACCTTCAGGGCAGGGTCCACCCTCAGGGGCTCTGGCAGGTCCAGTTCCTCTTTAAGGCCCTCACCAGCCCCCACATGGGCTGCACACACAGTAGGTGCTCGAGATGTAAGTAGAGACTGAATCAGAGTGGGCACATTCCCCAGGGCTGAAGATACTCTGTAGGACACTGCTGACTGGTGCAAGATTCCATCCATCCCAAGAGTAGGGGAGGAGCCAACGACTCCTTGTCAAGAAATGGGCCAAGCTGCAGGACGCTTTCCCGGGTGCTCGTGGAGGCGGATCACACTGTGACCACTTTTCTAGGGGAAAGATTCTCACTGCAACAGCAAAAACATTTGAGTGCTTGCTTTCATCAGGATCTGTCTCCCCAAAAGGCATTGCACCATCACAGACCTCCCTGCGGGAGGTTTTACCATCCTCCTTGGTAAGATGAGGAAACTGAGGCAAAGAGAGGCACCAGGATTCAAACCTAGGTCTGTCTGACACCAGGGCCCAAACCCGTCATGCCCAGGGGCTCTAACGCTATCTTCTGCTGTCCGGTGGACCATCCCAGTCCACTTCCAGGTGGACTTGAGGGGGAACATGGAAGCAGATCTGTGCGCATCGCCCGCAGGTAGTGCCCACATGGGCATTTGGGAGCCACACCTTCAGCCTCGGCTTCCTTCTAAGGAATACAGAGAAAGCAGGAAGATCCTTGTGGGAGAATCAAAACATGGAGATGTTAAACCCACCCTCCCAGAGCTAGAAAGCAGCCTCCTCCCTGCTCCCACTGTTCTCTCTCGCTGTGCGGAACCCAGCAACGCCCTGCTCCGCACACCCACCGATACCGGGCCAGCCAGACACAGGAGCCCACGGGTTCCCACGCCACCAGGCACTCCACACCCCCTCAGCCCTTCCTTCCCACGGAAGCATTCCAGGTACACGTGGGTCATCCCGGGCAGCCCTGTGGCCCTGCTCACTTCCACCAGCCTCGTAGAGGGCTTGGGCACTCTTGCCAGCCACCCTCCCCCCCTCAAAAGCAACACCCTTGCCCGTGTCCACGTCATTGTCCCTCCGCATCATCTCTCCACCCAGACTCGTCCCTGCTTGTCCTCGGTGGCTGAGGTCCCCTTCGGTAAGGTTGTTTCCTAGGTCTTCCTCACCCATTCCTCCCACTTACCCCACTCATACACCTGTCTTTACTCACACACTCCCCTGGCCAATCCAGAGAGATCCAGCACAGCCAGAGTGGTATCAGAAATCAAAAAAAAAGAAAAGAAAATCAAGATCAACAGGGTTGGTAACCACATCCTGCAATATCCTGGGCTTCGCGGTTCGAAAAGATTTATCTTCCTCTGACCACAAGCTTATTGCTATTTCCCCCCAGCGCTACTTGCCTGGTCCAGTGGAGTGTAATGGAAAGCTATTCTGATGAGAAATGGAGCTCAGATGGAGCTGGCCAACAGGTGATTAAGTCCCGAGGCCCCCTCTGGTCCAGGGGAGAGGCGCTGCCTAGAAGTAAGGAGAGGTACAGGGGAGTGGCTTCCACAGCAGACTGTGCCTTCCACAGCAGCCGTACAGGCTAATGCTCCCGGCTCCAATCCGGCATCCTCTAGCCAAAGATGCCCGATATTCCCTGGCACCCCTGAAGCAGAGCAGCGGGCACCATGATTTATGAGGCAGCTGAAGATGGAAAGGTTGCCAGAAGCTGAGTCAAGCAACTTTTTGGAGAAACATGGATAAAGGAAAAAGGGCTAGGACTGAGGGCTAGAGTTGAAAAATCTCAGCTCCAGAGAGCCCCCAGGCCCCTGTTTGCCACTCATAGGTTACTAGCCCCCTGCTCCAGCTGGAATCTGCTCAACACCAGCATCTGTGCAAGGGGTGGGTACCTGGCTCGGCTCCCTATTGCCTCAAATCCTGAGAACTCCGAAGAAAGCTCAGCTCTGCTTTTGGGGAACAGGGGCCAACTCCTCCTCTCGGCGTCTTCTTGATCTGCCCCTCCTGTCACCCAGCTCTGCTGCACAGAGTCCCAGCCTCCCAAGCAGATGGCAAGGGGTGGCTGCAAAGGGCTCCTGGAACCCAAAACCATAAGGCTGAGCCATAAATCAGAACAAACAGGTGGAGGTGTGGGGGGTGAGCTGAGGGGACCTGAATACTAAACATTCACAACAGGAAAGCTAGAGGCTTCCTTCTTAATGGACTCTGCACTGGAGTGAGCTTTCCAGGCAGACACTCAAATGCTGCACAATTCCTCGGGGGGCAGATAAAGGCGCTGCAGGGAGCATGCAGGACAGGCCTCGGGCATCCTTCAGACCTGCCCAGAAATGGTCAAGGAAGTACTTGCAATGCCAGGCAGTGCCCAGGCGGCAGCCACTGGGAAAGGGCGAGTCCCACGGCATGGAAAAGTCAGCTCACCACCCTGGGCGGGGCGGGGCTGTGTCCTCCTTCTACCCACGTGGCTTGACACTGCAGACCGGACACAGGGAAAAAACTTTCTGCCGCAGGGAGCAAGCTTGGGAAATGGGCTGCCTGCAATGGCAGATACCCATGTGGAATGCTTCAGAAACAGGCCCTCCAGCAAAGCCTCCCAGCCTTTGGGGTTTGTAATGCAGACCCGGCAGTCTGTCATTGGGAACGAGGCCCCAGGTAGCAGAAAGCAAAGTAACTCACAGCCTTCCTCCTCTTCCCTAGGGATGGTGGGGGGAGTTGGTGCCACACCAGCCCACTCTCGAGGGTGTTCCCTACAGCCCCCAGGCCCCCTGCCATCCAGCCTCAACCTCCCTTTCGGGACCACCCAGCCCCGCACCCATCCTGCGGACGCTCTGACCCACTTCACTTTCCTCCAGCCACAGCCCCCAAAACGCTGATGCAACAGCTTCCCACCCCCACTCTCAGCACCCGGAGCTGAAGGAAATTCCCAAGAGAAAACACACACACACACACACACACACACACACACACTCACACACACACACACTCACACACACACACACACACACACTCACACACTCACATACACACACACACCTGCCAAGCATCCCCCCCACATCTGTCAGCCCCAGACACCTCCCAGACAACTGGGCATGTCTGCAGCCCCAGCAAGGGCTCCCTTTCAGGCCATTCAGGCAGGACCCCACGGCTGCTGCAGCCAGGCTCAGGACCATCCTCGGGAAACCTGGGGCCTGGTTCCAGCTCAGCAGGTGACTCAGTGTCAACAGAGCCCACTTTCCCCTCGCCAGGAGCATTTACGCCCAGGGCCTCTCATTGCCTAGGACAGGCCCTCCACTTCCTGGCTCTCTTTCTCCCGGATCACATTCCGTGCCCCCATTTCCTGTCACCTCCCACCGTGGTCTCTTTACCTTAGGAGAATCCCTGATCTTTGTACAGGCTTTCACTGTTGACAAAGGGTTTTTGGACACACCATCTCCTTTCATCCTCCTCCTAGCAGCAGCCCCCACTCCCCACCCCAGTGTGATGTAGATCTGAGAGATAAAGTCACCTGCTGAAGGTCATGCAGCCAAGATCCGAACCCAAGTTACCTGCACCCAAATGCACCAGGCCCCAACTTTACGGAACTTCAGCAGCACCTCCAATCAATCACCTTGATCAGTCAGCTCTGACTCACTACCCTGGCTCCGATACACTCAATATCACCTTCCTGGACTCCTAAGCGCCTTCCCCAGACCTAGCCCAAGCTTTCTCCTTTTTATTCTTCTACTCTTGATTCCTCTTCCCCAAGAGATCCACAAAGACCTGACCATTTCGCCCACCTCCTAAAACTCGTCTGGGAGGTCTGTAAATTCCTCTTCTGAGAAGTACAACGCTGTGGGATGCTGAGCGAGACCCCTGTCCAAAGCTTTCCAGGAGACCAGTCGGGACAGATTCAATCCTAACACATCCCAGTGGCTGCAGACTCATCTTTCAAGCATGCTCCCACCCCGAGCAATCCTCTAGAACCAGACTTTCAATTCCAAGCGCCAAAGAAGAAAGGCAACTCCCAGACCCCCTGGAGCAAACCCATCAACTGAAGAAGAAGGCAGGGCATGGTGACCACAGATACTTGATGCCCAACACCTGTCCCCAGACCACTGACACCCCTCACCTTTCAGCCCTGCACCGTCTTCAAGATTACCATGGAGAACCATCCAGCTCTCCCTTCCTCTCCAAAACTGGATGAATCCATGAACCTGGGAAATTGCTAGTACTGGGCACCATCAGGGCGGCAGAAGTATCTCATGGCGTCTCTCTTTTATGTCCATGAGAAAGGACACCTACCTTCTCCCCAACCTTCTGCCCGCCTTGGGCTCCAGCCGAATGTATCCAACGGGCATTAAAGAAAGGTCCCCATGACAGAGGCAGTGCCCCTCACCATTGCTCCCGAATTGGAAGGCCATCAATTCTCCCCTCCCAGAGCCTGGCAGCCCCTGGCACCCCCAACACCATGCTGTGCCAAGGCCCCTTCTCACAGTGATGCCAGGAACTCCAGCCATGCCCAGGAACCAATGCCTCAAGCCCCTGGAGCCATCACCGCAGACTGTGTCCAGGCCAGAACCCATCCCAACGCCCAAGCGGAAAGCACTTCTTCACACCCATGCCAGCGGCACCACCACAGCCCCACAAGCTGGCAGCTCCCACTCCAGGCGGAGTCCGGGTGCCATGCTCATCACCCACCTGTACCGAGAGCTGCACCCGCCACCACCACACCAAGGTGGGGGGGATTCTTCTGACACCCGTGCCAGGGAAGCCACACTGCCTGTGCCACGGGTGTCACTAACCCAGCGTCAGTGTCAGGCGCACCCCGGACCTCACAGCTGCCACGGCGCGCGTGGCAGCCGCACCTCCGCCTGCGGACCCGTCGGGCCGGCCACCGCGCGCCCGGGGCACTGCCCAGCCCGCCGCGCCACTCGCACCGCGCCCGCGCCCGGGGCCCGACCCGCCGCGCCCCGGGCCCCCCTTACCTCCCGCCCGCCGCAGGGCCCGGCCCGCCGCCGCCGCCGCGACCGCCACCTCCATCCTGGGCTCCCGAAGGCCCCGATTCACTAACGCCGCTTCCGCAGGGCGCCGGCGCCGGCGTGAAAGCCGCCTCCGCCCCCCAGGGACGCTGCGTCCTTTACGTAAACCCCACTCCGCCGCCAGCGGTGACCATGGCGACGGCCGTGGGGAGGCAGCGCCCTCTGGTGCCAGGGAGGGGAGCGGCGCCAAAGCCCTAGCGAGCCCAGCCTTTCGCCGGCGCGGGCTCCGCGCGTGGGGGCGGCGGAATCGGGCCGCGGCTTGGGGCTCCGTGGGCGTCCGCGACGGGCAGGACGGGCCGCGCTGCGGGCGGGGAAGGAGCCGCCCGGGTTCTCCTCCTTCGGGCCCCGCGTGACCGGGTTTGGCGTGGG
This sequence comes from Bradypus variegatus, assembly GCA_004027775.1. Lineage (NCBI taxonomy): Eukaryota > Metazoa > Chordata > Mammalia > Pilosa > Bradypodidae > Bradypus > Bradypus variegatus. Next base: position 35,155 of record PVKY010000672.1, read on the forward strand.
AGAGGGAAAAAAGGAAGTGCGATTGCTGAAGAACTGGTCCTTTCGGGGCAGTAAAGAGAGGGAAAGTTTCCACCTCCTCCCGGTGACAGCTCTCCTTGAGGGGTGGGAGCACGTCTTCATCATCCTCTGTGTCTCTCCCTTCCCCCAACAGTGTCCAGCATCATTCCTGCATCCAAAGGGGTGCTTGGTCAGGTTTTAATTTATCTCTAGCCCCCTTCCGGTAAATGAAGAAAATCCCCTTTTTTTTATTCCCCCTTCACACACGCCCATTCATTCAATCTGTAAGTCGCTTTACACACCTTTCCTGAGAGCTGCACTACGTGTCCCGTGCTGTGTGCTAATGGGGGAGTAGTGGGCACAAATAGAAACTAGAGCTTGGGTGGGGATTAGGGCAGATGTGAAAATATGCAAATACAATGTAGGGTATTCCTGGTGGAGGGGCTAAGCAGAAAAGGCTGGTAGAGCTCTTAGAAGGGTCTCTGAAGCAAGCCTTGGGGGAAGGAGTTGGAGGGAGCTGGAGGGCGTGACAACGACCCAGCTGGATTTTTAAGGTTGAGCAGAAATTCATCAGATGGAAGAAGTGGGGGTACCGTGGTCAAGGCAGGGGAAGTGCCTCCAAGATGTTCTTTCAGCCCTGTTGTCATCCCTAGAAAACGGGGCTAGGGGGTTGCAGTTCAGTGCCAGTGGAAACCACAACTGGAGCATAAGGAGCCCTGTGAGGGCCTGGGTTTTAGCAGAGGGTTTGAGGTGGAGCTTTGGTAGGTAAATTACCTGGACATCTGGACATGTGGGTTTACGGTGAGGCTTTGGGTCCAGGGCAGCTTTCCTTATTTTGAAGGCAAAGTTTAGCCAGTTTAGGTAAAAAAAAAAAAAAAGAAAAGAAAAACAAGGAAACTTGTAAGAAGGGAAACAATACTGGGGTACCTTGGGGGTGTCAAGGAAGAATTCAGCCCCCAAGCCTCAGGAAGGACAGAGAAAGGGGAGGCTTCGAGGACTAACTGCAGCAGTAGCAATTTAGGACCTTCTTTCTAGAGCATTGCAATTGATCACCCTCAAAATGGTCAGGCTTACTATCTCTTGGTTCAGAGTTCCCGATTCCCAGAAGAAAGAATCTTATTGGTCTAGCTTGAGCCATGGGGAATCACCATAGCTGGGGCAGAAAGCTCTGTGTAACATAAACTTGGTGGCCCACCCCTCCAAATTGAAAGAAGTTCCCAGGGAAGGAGATACGACCTGAAGAGCTACTCCAAAGAATGTCTACTATATTCCACCCTTAGCTGCCCTGCACACATGCGTGCATGCGTGCACACACACACACATGCTGGCACCCTTCTTTCCATTAATCCAAAGTTCTCAGTTGTCCTCACCTAACGGGTTCTGGTTTTGCATGTTGAGGCACCTCCACGCTTGATGCCAGCATCTCCAAGGTGACATTCCTTTTTCCTCCAGTTCTTTTGTGATCCCATCAGGGCATTTGATAACTGAATCAAAGAGTAAATTCAACCACTGACAACATGTCCTAGGAAATCTTGCCGCTCACTGTGTGTCACAAGGACCACCTGGCATCATGGCATTAGCATCACCGGAGCTTGTTGGAAATTCGAAATCTCAGGCCCAAGAATCTCTGCGTTATCACAAGATCCCCAGGTGATTCCCATACACATCAGAGTGTGAGAAGAACTGCTATTATAAATATTGGGGGAAAGGAAAAGGAAAAACAAGAAAACATGTTTTTAATTTTGATCATCCCTATTTAAAGAGAAAAAAGGGGGCATTTATATAATCTTCGGAAACGCCAAGAACAAGCAAGGAAAGAGAGGTCGCAGACCTGGTTTTTGCAACTGGTGACAAACTGCTAGAACGTATTTATGACTTCCTTCCTCTAATTCCTTATTCCACGTTCTGCTTGCCTTCTGCCTGCATCTCATTTGGCCAGGATCCTTTGCCTGATGGATTGACCCAAATCTTCCTGGAGGGGAGCTGAGCACTTCGTGATCCTGGCTAGCAAGTTTGCAGCAGGCTTCGTCCACATTTACCACAGGGCTCAATGATACAGGAGGTACTACGGGGGGCCCCTGTTTCCACCCACATCCCTCCTCTGTGTGTGTGTGTGTGTGTGTGTGTGTGTGTGATGAAGATCCCCGAACAACCAGGTGCCAGTCCCGGTTTCCAATTCAGTGGAACCATTATCGAGCCTCCTGGTGGAAACGTTCCTCCCTTCAGTTCTAAAACCTCCAGACAATCAAAACCCAGAATTGCTTGAACAGGAAGCAAACATTTTTGAGAGAGACACCACTGCCACTTCCACTCCTAGCCCTGACACACTTTGGAAGAAACGTACCCATAATGGGTGGCAGGAAAAGAGCCCACACTCCCTGGGGGCCTTCTCTGCTCCAGTGCCATGCCTGACCTTCCGTCCGAGTGCCTTAAGGCCCAATTTTGACAGTCTTTGCCCAGATGTCTTCAGAAATGGTTTCCAGGAGACCGGAGTTGGGGAGGAAGATGAGAGTGAGGGCATCGAGTCATAGCCTGGTCCCAGTTCAGCTGCCAGGCTGTGCTGCCCCATCTCAGTGCCAAATTCACACTCTGGCCTCAGTTTCTCTCCAGGTCCCAGTGGGGATAATAACATGGCTCCTCCTCTCAGGGGGGCTGTGCAGATTAACTAATTAATGAGTGTGACATCGTCTGCTTCCACAAAGGGGCTGATTAAATGCTGAGTGTTGTTATTAGAAGCAGCGGAGGGTGTGTGACAGGCAGAGCCGGCTGGAGACAGATCTGCTCCCCTCGCCTCTCCCCCGCCCCCTTCCTCCGTCTGCCCCACACTCTGCAAGCTGAACATCTTGCAAGACAAAACCAAGATGGTTTTTGGCACCCCAAAGACTGATGTATAACTTTTGCGCATTTCCCCTGGAATGTGAGTCACGGCCGAGCCTCGCAGCGTAATCTGTCCCTGACAGCTGGCACAGCCGTGTCCTGCCCCAGACTCTCGGCTCTCGGCAGCTGCAGAGTCGAGTGGCTTGGCCAGTGATTGCATCAGGGTAGAGCCACCAACAGAAAGACAACTGCAGAATTCCTTAGCTGGGCACCAGTCCCTTTACTGCACTGCCCTTGGCCTTGGGGATTGAATGACCACCTTCTCTCATAAACTGAGGGAGGGAGAGCCAGCATGGCACTCTGGCTTAGGGTTGGGGGGAATTTACACTCGTGCAGGATTTTAAAGTATAAAGTATCTGCTCATGGCCGAGGGAGATCCAATGACTACATTTTAGCTTGGACGCTGGGTAGAAAATAACTGGATGTGTGGATTCTATGGTTCCCAAGATGCATCAAGTCCAGAGAGGTCTCTGAGATCAACAGTGAATGTGACTTTGCAATACAGAGACCTGGATTCCAGGAGCAGACTGACAGCATTGCCCATGCCCCAGAGCTGGGTCCTCAAACCCTAAGTGTTGTGGGGTGCTTGCTCCCACCCCGAGTCCTGGCAGCTGTGATGGTGCTAAGGTGGATGGGAAGGAATCGCTCGGTCCTACTGCCAGGTAAATAAGTCTGTGTCTGACAACCAAGGGGATTGCTGTTTACCCAAATAGCACACACTTGGCCTGCCTGGGGAGGCAAGAGAAAAGCTCTGGAGGCTGAGCTGTCAGACTCCCACAGGCAGAGAAATTAGCTAAGGTCTAGGAAATACATGTGAGTTGAGGTTTCAGGGCACCTGGAGCCAGCAGGCCCAGCTCAGGATCATTGGGGCATCTTCTGGTTGGATTCAGCCTTCTTGCTACTGTAAATAGCTGCTCTCTCTGGTCTCAGCAGGCCTGTTCTCTCCCTGCCTTCCTTGACCTTCATGTGCCTTCATGACCCAGGCACATGAATGGGGCACAGGGCAAAGAGCCTGGAAGTGGGGGCTGGACAACACAGCTTTGCTAACAGCCTGGGGATTAAAAAACCACGAGGCTGTGGAGAAATCCTATCCAAGGGGCAAGTTGTTCCTTCCAGAAGGGAACCTACCAGCCCATATCTTTAAGCTGAGGAAGCCCAGGTTGCAGTCAAAGTCTCAACAAACCTGTGTGATGAAGATGGTAATGGAAGTGGTAGTGGTAGAGACGCCAGAAGAGGGGACGATAGTGATGGAGGTGGTTTGGTGGTGGTGATGTGGACAGAGGACTTCCAGTGGGAAATGCTGGGAGCTTTCCACTGCCATCTCACTTGAGTATCACCAGCAATTGCTCCAGAACTCTTAGTAATGCCCAAAGGATTGGGGGGTCCTTGCATCTCATTAAACCAGACTGTTTGTGAGTATCTGTTCCCTGATGGACATTGTAGTAACTAGTTTTTCTCCTCTGGGCACTGGGGAGCTTTGGGAGTATAAACACAGATGTCTCCGGGGAAAGCCTGAATGCTTACTGATGAGTGTGATTCTTCTGCACTTTTTAGACACCAGTAACTAGAGAGGAAAGTCTGTCTGTCCTCTTGAGGGTGTTCATCCATCAACCCATTCACCCACAAACCCATTCTCTCACCCATCTATTCAACCACCTCCCTACCCATCCACCCTTCTACCCTCCCAACCATCCACTCTTCCACACATTTACCCATTCATCCATCTACCAGCCCTTCCACCCATCAGTGTCTCCACCCATCTATTCATCCACCTACCCATCTGTTCACCCACCGACTATGCAACAGCTCCTCCATCCATCCACCCATCCACCTATCCAACCACCCATCAGCCCAAGCATCAATTCACCCATGCAGTGGTAGCCTTCTAAGGTGGCTTTACTTCATCATCTGCCCTGGCTCTCACTTTTCTACCACTGCTGCCCATCTCACCAGTGCCCCAGTGGAATGTGACCTCCAAGAAGACCAAAGTTTTCCCCAAAGTCTCTTGACACCACCAACCATCACGGTGCAAGCAGGACTGGATTCCAAGCAGCGGTGGGGAGAATGGCCCCTTCCCTAACTTTGTCCCCCCACTCTGTTTCCTGGAACCCAAACTGCCCCTGCTTGGGCCGTGAGTCCCCAAAGCCTTTCCATGAAACAACCCTTCAACTGCTGGCTCCACCGCTTGTAACCATCAACTCTCAAACCAGTCCAAGGATCAGAGCAGGGAACTGACATCACACCATCACATCAGCCCCCTTCATTGTCCTCACTTCTCCCTGTCCAACCCGCACCTCCCCTATTCCCCTCAGCTTATGATGGCTGCAGTCTAATCCTGGGGAGGGTTGGCGGGGGCAAGAACTCTCTACACTAGCTGTGTACACCACCTCACCCAGACAAAACCTCAATTACAATGCAAAGAATCACAGCACAAGGGAGAAAGGGCCAAAGGTCCCCAAGAGAGGAAAAGCCAGAGGTGAGAGAGACCACATCCAGTGGGGGCAACTGAGGGAGCTTCCTGGAGGGTTGAGAAGGACTTGGCCGGGTGGTGATTCTACCTGGGAGAAAAGCTCCAGCCCAGATTGTTTGACTGGGATTCAGCCCCGTGTATCCAACTGCTGACTGGACATCTCTGCCTGGATGTCCTACGAGCCCCTGCAACATGGTCCCAACAAAACAGCTCCTCCTCCAATGACCCCCACCAGAATGACCAGATCTGGTTTCCATTCGGTTGCCCAAGATTGGGGTCATCCATGACTCTCTTCCTCAACCCTTATTATAACAACCCTTAAATCATCCCGTTGATTCTACCACCCAAATATCTCTTGAAACGCCTACTTTGTCCATCTCCACCAGTACCACCCAAGACCAGGGCCCTTTTCCCCCTACTCAGAGCAACTGCAACAGCTCCTTAGCTGCTCTCGCTTCTCATCTATTTTCTATCCAACAGAGTGATCTTTTATAAATGAACCTCAGATTATGTCATGTCGTTGCTTAAAACTCTGCTGTGATGGATATACGGGCTCATAACATACAGACTCCAATTATTTTTTTAGGTACCACTTTATACACTTGAGTGAACAGATTCCAAGTGTACCGCTCAATGAACTTCTACACATGTATACACCTACAACCACCAACAGATGAAGGTACAGAACATTTCCAATTCTTTGTGCCCTGCACGGTCCATACCATCATCCCCCACCCCACCCCCCAGAGGTAAGCTGTTCCGACTTCTATGCCATAGATCAATTGTGCCCATTCTTGAACTTCCTATAAAGGGATGGTTACTTCCAATAAATGTACCCTTTTGTGTCTGGCTTCTTCCACTCAACATCATCTTCGTGAGATTCAGCCGTGTTATTGCGCGTAACATCAGTTTGTTCTTTTTATTGCTGTGTTGCATTTCTTTGTATGAATATAGCATCATCTGTGGATCTGCTCTGAAGCAGCGAGTGGTGGATATAAGGGCATTTTCCATTGTGGAACTCTTATGAAGAAGGCTGTACAAGTCTTTTGGTGGACATGCATGTATTTCTCTTGGATATTAGTTGGCAGAATAATGGCCCTTCTAAACTGTCTGTGTCCTAATCCCCAGAATCTGTGAATATGCTAGATTACACAGCAAAAGGGAATTAAAGTTAATAATCTCCACTGACCTTGAGATGGGGCGATCATACCGGGCTATCAGGGGTGGGAGTGGGAGTTGGGGGCAATGTAATCCCCAGGGTCCTTCCAAACAGAAGAGTAAGCAGAGTGAGAGAGCCAGAGTTGGCGGAGTGAGAAAGATCCACCCAGTGATTGCTGGCTTTGAAGATGAGCCTCAGAAAGCAGGTAGCCTCTAGGAGCCTTGCTTACTCTCTGCTTGACAAGGAGGGGGACATGGTCATCTGGATGCAGTGAGGATGTCAGAGAGAAGTCGGAGAGGAGAGAGATGAAGAGGGAGGGAGAAGGGGGGAAAGAAGAGATGAGAGAAACTCTCACCATGGGGTTGGCTCTGCACCCCAGCTCTGTCCTCAGCCTTATCCTCTCATTTCATCAGCATCCCGGGGGCAAGTAAGCAGCCTCTTGAAAACCATTTATGTTGGTCAAACCCACGGGAGGCAAATGCAGATTTATTCGTGAGAAAGGCTCTGTATTCCTTTACACAGCACTCTGCCTTTCCAGGGACCTTGTGAGTCATGCTGAGCGCCTTGGAAACAGCCGGCCTGGTCTCTGAGGCAGGAGGGATATTCTAAGCAGTTGAAGTGACCTAGACTAGAAACGGGCAGTGAGTTGCCCAAGACCCCAGCATGTTAGAGTGGAGCTGGGACCCAAAACCAGGACTCTTGACTCCCAGCTCAGTGGTGGGTGGGGTAGGGTTACCAGATTTAGCAAATAAACCTACAGAATGTTCAGTGAAATTTGAATTTCAGATAAGCAATGAATAAACTTTTTAGTATAAGTATATCCCAAATATTGCAAGGGATATACTTATACCTATATTTCATCTG
>PVKY010000673.1:0-42506 GCA_004027775.1 Bradypus variegatus
TCACCCCAACCACGGACCCTTCACCCCAACTCTGACCATGGACCCTTCACCCCGACTCCTACTGAGACACCCCGTCTTCCCCAGGTCTGGGCTGCTCTCAGAGGGCTCCAGGAAGGAGCTGGGGATAGAATCTTCTGGAAAGAGCTGGCAGGGTAGGTAGGCACGAAGAGGCAGAAGCCGGCCCCCCAGTGCACGCTCGCACATGCGCGCACACACACGTGCACGCCCTTCGTCAGGGCTCTGGGGTGGAAGGGGTTTCGATGCCTCCTCCCTGCCTCCCCCTCGGGGCGGGACGACTGCCGGGGAACGGGAACCCCGGCTTCACGGCTGCGACTCCTGGTACTCTGAGAGCGAATTGATGCTCAGGGTCTTCCAGGCGGAGGGGCTGTCACCCTCCCGGAGGTCACCTCCCGCCCCTGCATGGCCAGGCTCCAGCAGACTAGCCGTGCCCTTTAGAACAGCAGACCCCAAGGAATTGTTTTCATCCCATCCCACCGGGAGCTTTAAGAATAGAGAAGTCCCTGAAAAGTGAGACGTAGGTGGGGGGAGGGACAGCAGAGAGAGGGAAAAGCCTGGTGATTTAAGAAAATAAAGTAATGCAAGCTGAATTACACTTGAAATGCTCTTTGCGATGATAGGTAATGGGCAACCCGAGACAGGAAGAGGGAGCTGGAATTCAGCAGACTGGAGTCTGCTTTGTAGCTTGAAGAACGGGCCCTGGAGGGGAAGGGAGGGGAGCGCGAGCGGGAAGACGAGGACTGACGTAGGACGCGGCTCTGGGGAAAGTTAGGGTCATTAGCCACGGAGGAGGGAGGAGCGGGCGAGTTCTCAAAATTAAACGGCCTCCTTAACGGAGAAGAAAGAGGTTTTGCTGCACCGACAATAATAAAAATGATTGAACGCGCACGTTGCCCACAGCGCCTGACGTGAGCGCACACAGGGAAGTGCCGGCGACCGCGGGGAGAAGCCCGGGCCGGGAGAACCAGCGCCGGTTCCGAGTTAGCCGGGCCCGTCTTCTCCGGGCAAAACCCTCACGGGAATGTGAATGTGCTCAGGAAAAAGAAAAAAGTTCTCCTCTGGAAAAGAATCTATGTCCACCTCCATTCAGCTCATTTTACAAACAACTGCTGTGGTTTCTTCCCCCACACTCCTTTTTGGCCATGCTCAGACTTTTCGCCAGGATTTAATTCTTACTTGTTGGGGACATGAGTAATTTTCCAAAAACTCTTAGGTAAATTTAAAGAAAGCTAAAAATTAGAACTTTGGACTGAAATTAATTAATGAAGAAATGCAACGCGTGTCCCATGGGAGTCATTTCGTTTTTAACAGAAGATGTGAAAAAGGATGAGGGGACAGGGGAGCTGGGACCCAGCTTCTGAATTACAGCGTTAACGCTCTCCCAATCCATCTCCCCTGATTTCCAGTGACACAGAAGGGGCCTGAAGCTCCGATGTGTTATTTCACGTCGCCGCGGTCGAGGTTGGCCTGGCGCCTCGTGGCACGCCAGGGTCCGGGCCTCCTTCTGAGTCGGGCTGGCCCAGCAGCGTCCACGTGGGCAGCCTGGAGGGGACGCGGCTGCCGGTGACAGAGAAGTCACATCTGCCATCGACGAGCAGGTTCTACTTTGTATTTGATGGTCAGGGAAGGCCTCTCAGTGCAAGGGACACAGGCTGACCCTCGAATGATGAGGAGGAAGGAGTCCTGCTGAAAGAACCTTCCAGAACAGCAAGCACGGAGGCTTCAGGTAACCAAGGAGTGGAAATGCTCAGGGACCCCAGGGTCTTTGGGGGATCAGACAACATGGCCCTGAAAGATGGGTTGGGGTGGGGCGGGGAGCTGGTGATGAGGACCTGGGGCTTCTAAGTGGGACGATGGAGACTTTCCAGTACTGCGTGTCCACAGCAGGCCCTGCACGGGCTTGCAGTCACCTGTTGTGGGCGGAATACAGTGGACGAGGCCAGGCCACAGAGGGGAGCACAGCTTCGGCCCTTCCCTCTCGCAGTGCGAGGTGCCGCCTGGGGAGTGGAGTCCCTGGCCACCGTCCAGCCCCCAGCTGACCACAGCCCCTGACGACATGGTGGCCACAACCTCACGAGAGGCCCCGAGCTGGAAGAACCCAGGATTCGCAAACCATGAAAACCACAAGATGGTGAACACCTGTTGTTTTAATCCACCGTCTTGGGGGCGGTTTCTTATACAGCAGGGGACGCTGACAGAGGGGAGGGGACGTGGCCTGATTCATTCTGTACGAGACTGTTCTACACCTGGGAAGGGATGACGGATGTAGAGAGACTGCTGCAGAAGTTCGGCAAGAGCCGCTGAGACGGTGGTGGTGGAGGAGGCCTGGGGAGGACCGTTCAGGCTTTGCAGCATGTCCGTCAGCAGGACTTGTGGATGGGTCGAGGGAAGGGGTCAAGGGCGGCTACTAGACTTGGGCTTCAGCCCCCAAGGAAACATGGTTCCATTTACTGAGCCGGGACGCTTTGGAAAGAGTGGGCTTCGTGTGGTTCAAGAGCCCTTTTTAGAAGGGCCTGTATTGATGACGATGACAACGGCAACAACAGTGATGTAGCAGACACTTATCTGGTGCTTACTTTTTGCCAGGCGCTGTTATCGTTCACCCTAAGGTGCTATATGGGCAAATGCATTAAAGACACATTAGAAGACACACGTCAATAAAGAAAATTCTACCAAAGCTGATGAAGGGTTTCTGGCGCACAGACTTCAGAATTACCCAGGTCCCTGTGACACTTGGTAAATGCAGATTCCTGGGTCCTCATCACACTTATTTTTGTGTGCATGTAGGTCTGGGGTGAGGCCAGAAATTTCCAAGCATCCCAGGAGCTTCTCACGCCAATGGTCCAAGGCAGTGACTTCCTTTTGCAGGCGAGACACAGGTGTGTCGTGAGATCAATACAGGGGAGCATGACGAGCAATTTTACAGACATGAAATGGAGCAGGATAGGAGATGTCAGAGGGCATCGAGGGGAAAGATTCTGAATTGTTCTGTGAACCTTTTCTTTCAGTGCTGCCTCAAGTTTATGTATGTGTGCGCGTGGGGCCATCACAGAAGACCCCTCTCCGCAGAGCACAGATCACAACAAAGTGGTTTAAAAATCCCCGGTCCTGGGAAGCTGCCTGGAGAAATGTCACCCAGGATTGTCGGGCACCCTCGTCTGCGCCTGAGCTGGCTGTCTGGGGGGCTCAGCTGCTCGATGACGCCCTTGGCCATCAAGTCACCAGACCCTCCGGATGGTGCCGGGCGTGGCTGAGTCCTGGCGCTCCGGGCCACCCAACCTGCTCCCCCACCTCCCGGCTGGAATCCAGTAGCTGCCCCTCGTGTCCTTGCTGGCCCCAGCCCCCCTGTGCCAGGGCTGACCCGGGGCACCCCTACTCCCGTGAGGACACCCCCTGCTGAGGAATCCTCAGTGGCTTCCCCTCCTGAGTGCGAGCGGCTCCCAGGCCCTGCCCCTCTGCCCCCACCTGCACCTCCTCTGCTGGGAGCACTTGGCCATTCTCCTGGGCTCTGTGCCCTGTGGGTTCCCCTGAGCCTCCTGCCCTTCTCCCTCCTCAGCTCACTGCCCACACCTGAGCATTTGGGGGGTGCAGGCTGCGCGCGGGCAGGAGGTTTCAGAAGTTAAGTGGCACAGCCCTGAGGCACTGCAGGAGCAACCCTGACAGAGCAATGGGGCTCCCCGGGGTGGAAAGGGGCAGTGGGGCATCCAGGGTCAGCCAGGGCACCCCAGGCAGAGGGGAGGGAAGGTGCAAAGAGCCGGAGGCAGTGCTGGGCCCTAAACTTCGATGGAGCACGAGGGAGAGGGTGCCGGGCGGGGACAGAGGCCACGTAATGAAGGGATGGGTGACCACCCGAGGAATTTAAGCTTTCTCGGTTGGTAATGGTGATCCGCAGCAGGGACATGTCGGGTGCGACTCACATTTACAAGACGGCTCTGGCGACAGCAAGGGTGAAGGAAGGAGCAGTTGAGACTGGAGGCTGGGATCAGTTGGGAGAAGACGGGAAAGATCCAGGTTAGAGACGGGGATGACTTTACACTAAGTACTTCTCTTTTTCTCTTCAGTGGATGAGGTCGACTCCGAGGACCCGGTAACTGGATCTCGGCCGCACCCAGCAATGCGCAGTCAAGGGGACTTGCTCGGCCGCCTCGGCTGGGCCCTCCAACACAGCTGACCTTTGGGGTGAGAAGTTCTAGCCGTGTGCTCTGCTCTAGGCTCTAAGATAGCCCATCGGAGGAGGTCCACTCACTTCCACACGGAACTCTCGACTCAGACATCACAGGACAGCATCTTCTTGGTCTTTCCATCGCCGGCTCACCTTGGCAGGCAAGTGCCTTCAGCATTTGTCGTACGATGGGGGTTTTTGAGCACTCAGCAGGGGCACCGTCCCCACCCACCAGTGACCCGTCTTAGATCTCATCCAGGAGGGACCTGATCCTGGAGGGACGTCTGACCTGAGTGGAATGCGGGGAGAGCCAGGTCTACAGGCTTCGACCCCCACTCCTCCACACGTGAAGCTCTTAGCGGTGAGTTACACAGGTGTGTGCATGTGTGTAGTGTGTGGCCTTGTTCCCGTTTGCTAATGCTGCTGTTATGCAAAACACCAGAAATGGATTGGCTTTTATAAAGGGTGTTTATTTGGTTACAAATTTACAGTCTGAAGGCCATAAAGAGTCCAGGTAAGGCGTCAACAATAGGCACCTTCACTGGAGAAAGGCCATTGACATCCAGAAAACCTGTGTTAGCTGGGAAGGCACATGGCTGGAGTCTTCTTCTTTTGCTCTCAGGTTGTGTTTCAAAATGGCTTTCTCCCAGGACTTTTCTCTCTAGGCATCTGGAGGTGTTCTCTTAGTTTTTCCCAGGCAAACTCTGGAGTAGCAAAAGTCTGCTTTCAATGGATGTCTTCAAAATATCTCTTTTGGCTGCAGCACTGAGCTCCTTCTGTCTGAGCTCTTGTAGGGCTTCAGTGGCTAAATGAAGACCCACACTGAATGGGCGGGGTCACACTTCCATGGAAATAATCTAATCAAAGGTATTACCCACAGTGGGGTGGGTCACATCTCCATGGAAACAACCTAATCCAAAGGTTTCAACTTAACCAACACTAATACATCTGCCTCCACTAGATTGCATCAAAGAATATGGTGTTTTGGGGGACATAATACCTCCAAACCGGCACAGAATTTTTTCTCACATATGAACTGCCATGGAGGTAAATGGTCCCTGTTCTCTCTCTCTCCTTTATTTTTTTTTTCCAAATTTCCAGTTGTCACAAAAACTTGCATTTTTTGCTTTACTCAAAGTCAAAATAAGATCCATATACCCCCTTGTTGCTGTGCCCCTTTGTTTTGTTTTGTTTTGTTTACTTTTTTGAGGTACAATTCTCAAACATACAATTCACCCATTTAAAGTGTGTGTACAATTCCGTGATTTTTTGTAGATTCACAGATCATTTGCAGAACATTTTCATCACTCACAAGGAAAGCACACACCTTTTAGCCATAAGCCCCATCCCCACTTTTTAAGGACTAACAAGGTGAGCAATGGAGGTCGCCCTTGGTGTTGAGCAGCCACGAGCCTTGAGGGGTTTGGGGATCCCCAGGGATCCCTGCAGTGGGGCCCGGTCCTGAGCGTACCTGTGGCCGACAGCTGCAGTTACGTCTCGGCTCGGCCTGATCGTCTCCGGGCCCAGCGCAGGGACGGGGCCCGCTCCCTTCTGCACGTCCAGTGGCTGGAGCCTCAAGGTAAAAACCAGAAAACAAAGGTTATTTCTCAAGGCAACAGGACTCATCCGAGGATATTTCAAAAATATTCAGACTTCAAGCCACGTTTCAGACATCCTGAGCAGGGTCTCGGGTGGGGCCTGGGAGAGAAGGTTATAAAGCTACCAGGGACACGGCAATGAGTGGCCAAGTTAGGGAGCCCTGGATTAGGCGTTGTAAGTCCAAGTAGTTTCAGCACTTGCACCCTTACAAAGTCGGTCACTAGTGTGCCCGAGCCCTGTCTAAGCCCTGCTGCCACGGCCACTCTCGGGGCAGCCTGTCTCCGGAGCTGTGGGGGTCATGCTCGCTCTCTGAATTATCCCAGCCTGGGGGAGGACTAGAGAGCTGGCTTCCAACATCTCCGACTGCTGTAATACGGGGGAAGCAAGAGCTAAAGCCTCCAAAGGACTTGACACGTTGGGGTGGTGTAAGATCAAAAAGAATGTCCCTTTCTTTTTCTTCCATGTTCAGAATCCATTGAGAAGTAAGACGTCAAAGATGTGTGGATGAAGATTAAGATTCAGCTTCATTACTGATAAGCTGATGGAAGGACTTCAGATCCCAGGCTCACGAACGTGCCCGACATCCCACCGTCCCCGCTGCCAACATAGGCTTTGGGGTAACCCACCTTTGGGAGAGTTTGGCTCAGCCGAGATGGAGAGGCAAGAAAAGAAAGCAACTGCCAGCACCTCTGGATGTTTCGTGGGTTAGCAACACAACTCAGGCAGGAGTGTGCAGGCCACCAGCGGAGCCGGGCACAGTGGGAGCCCCTTCAGGGAAGGGCAACCCCAGGATGAAGAGGGCTGCCCTCGCCCAGCTTGGCCGCCTTTCCCCTTGGCAGGACCACCTTTTCTAGCCCCTTCCGTTGGCTGTGAATAGTTGCATTCCTGGCAGGGGACAGATCAAGTCCCCACAAAGCCCAACAGAAACCCGAGCTCCGGTCCCAGGATCCACAAGGCACCCGCTAGCTCCTGAAGAAGAGGCCGAGTCTTCCCACCTGTGAACTCAATTCACCGTCAGTCCTGGCTTTCCTTCACCCATCCCTGGCACCAAAAAGAAACAACCGAGCCCTCAGCAGCCCGACAGGTAAGACAGATTCCTCACACCGCTTTGCTCCAATGGGCAGAGCCCACCCCTGAGATGGAAGCTGATGGAATTTTCCATTGCATGGCGTTTCCATCTCCTGGTAGAAATCCACCCCTTTCTAGCTTCCAGCATGTGTATACTTTTCCGTGTTCTGCCTTGTTTACAGCCTCAAATCAAGTTTTGCAAATAGGCTCAAGATGGCAGAAGTTGTTAGAGAAACCAGCAGAGACACAAAGAGCCTGCCGGGGCTTCTGGCCGTTCCTGACCATTTAAATATATATTATGAAACTTATTTGGTATGTGATAGTGTGTAATTTAGTCTCTTGCTCAGATAACTAAACATGGCCAAGATGATTGTTACACAGCTAATTGGTAGGAATTATCATCAGTCCATTTGAAGCCACTGTCTCAATTACTTTCTGATAGCCAAAAAAAGAGGGGGTGGGACGCCACCAGGCACACAAGAAACCAGGGAAATGAAATGTTTTCCTGCCACGGGCTGTGGACAGAGAAACTCTGTTTGGACATCTTGCTCTGTGGCCAGTGATGTGGCAATTTCCCACGCTGTCGGGTGTGTCTGGGCTCGTGCAGGACGGCGCCAGCAGTGCCCAGCGCAGTGCAACCCCCCAGCCACACAGGGCGGGTCAATCTGCAACATGCGCTTGGCTTCTGGAGAGGGTGTTGCCTTTTTTTACATAGAATTATCCACTTCCTGCCTCATCATCAAGTATATTACTTATATTTTAAAGTTTCCCACAAGTTTAGTTGTTAAAATATGATGGGTAAAACGCTGTGGACTGGTTTCCTTCTTGAGCCTCTCTGCAAAATCCGCACCCTCTGCAAGACTCCCCTGGGTCCTGGTGAGGGCCTCTTGGCAGCGCTCTCCTGCCCTCCAGCTGCTCTGTTCACTTCACACCCACCTACCCGGCAGGGAGGAGCCACAGGCATCTGGTCAACCACAGGGGCGGCTGGAGACGCAGGAAGTCTCCTGTGCCGTGGGTGTGCACTCACTCACCTGCCTGGTGTGCCGTGGGTGTGTGCTCACTCCTCCACCTTGCTGTGCTGTGGGTGTGTGCTCACTCCTCTGCCTCATGTGCCGTGGGTGCGCGCTCACTATCCATCTCGCTGAGCCGTGGGTGTGTGCTCACTCAACTTGCTGAGCCGTGGGTGTGCGCTCACTATCCATCTCGCTGAGCCGTGGGTGCACGCTCACTCACGCAAGGTGCACATGTACCCAGCTGCCTATTTGAGAGGCAGGTCTCACACACAGTCCCCATGGCGTTTGCACAGTGCAACTTAGTGTAAGCTGGGTGTGCACACGCATGTGCACGTATGTCCAGATGGGTGTGATAGCGACAACATGCCAAAGGGGGCTGTGTGCTTCCTCCCCAGCTCCGCTCCCTGTTGGACGTGTGACTGAGGACCCCGCCAAGGGCTGCCCCCAGCCTCGGCTGCGCCGCCCAGGGCCACAGGTGCGCCCGGCAAGAGGCCCTTCGACGCTGGGTGAAGGAGCTCCCCTGTGTTTCCGGTGTCTGCAGAGAGGTGGCTGTGCTTCCCTCTCTCCCCGGGCCTGCGTTGGCCTGTGCTGCGCTCACACGTCCACGCATTGGCCGACCCATGGTTTTAAGGCTAAGAGAAACCCCAAAACGAAGACAAGGGCCGGGCCATGCTCTCTCCCGGGGCTGGTGGTGTCCCGGTGCTGCCCACAAGCCTCGGGCTCCTGGGCCCGTGCCCCGGCCTCCTGGCCTGTGGCAGTGTCCTCTCCTTCTGTCTGCTCTCTGGGCTCCTGGTGATGCCAGCTTCTCCCCGTGGCTTTCTCCAACTCCTGGCTTCCGGTTTCTTCTCTGTGAAGCCTCCAGTAACACGGATTCAGATCCACCTCACCCAGCTGGGCCACACATTAATGCAAACAACATCCTACTTACGATGGGCTCACGCCCAGAGGAACGTGGGTTAAGATGGAAACACGTCCACACCGGGTGCAGAGTTCAATGTACCACACGCGGCGTGAGCAGATCTGGAACAAGTGTTGCTTCTCCCCGGCTGTGTGAGATGGTGTCGTGTGAAATCAATAGCTAATTTTCCCGATAGCCTTCAGTTCCCTCTGGCAGGTGTGCGTTCGCTCATGACACCCCGAGTTCTCGCCGAGTCCCGAGAACACCGGAAGCTGTACCTCGTGGGGAACTGGCCTCGACGCGGTCCCTGGGACGGCCCACCCCCCCCCCACCTCCCCCCAGCTGGGACAGGAGCACGACGGTGAGGCCCTTGAGTGACTTCCCTCCCCTGGCAGACGCTGGAGGAGGTCTGGAGTTTCACTGATGTGTTCACCTTTCTGTTTTAGATGCTGTTCCTCTTAGGACAGGTTCTGGCTCACATGACAGAAAACCCCAAACTTGCCCTGTTGGCCGAGATTGCTCCCTGCCTTTTCACACAAGGGGGCCGGGGCTGGGCAGCGCAGGCCTGGCCCCTGGCCCTGCTGGGTCCTGGGACCCCCGTCCACCTTCCCTGTCCTCCCCGTGTCCCCCTGAGCCCAGCTGTGTCCCCCACTCCCAGGCAGCAGACACAAGAAGGGTGGGGAGCACAGCCGCCTGTGCCCCTGGGGAGCGTGCTGAGGAGCCCGCTGCACACCCCTCACCTCTCGGCCCCACCCCAGCCAAATGGCCGCACTACCAGGGGTGGGGGCAGCAAGCTGGGGAGGCCCCTTTCACGTGGAGGCAAAACTGTCCCGAAAAGCACTGGGGTTCTGCTAAGAAGGTAGATGGGCGTCAGGGTGAACAGCCAGCAGCCTCTGCGCAAGTGATCTGATTTTTGCTTCAGCAAGTTTTTTAAAGATAAGTTTTCATTCTCAGCAATTTATGTGCCTGGTTTACAAGTTAATCCCCCAATCCCACCCCCCACAGAGTCCCACCCTAAAGGGCAGCTGGACTTTCCTGTTTTGTTGGCTTCTTTGTTTTGGATTTTGAGCAAAGTTTCTGCCTCATGCTTGCAGACCTGAGAGGAGGAGCCGAGGTCTTTTCTATCACTCCCGGCGCCTGACGGGGCAGGCAGGGCCTCGAGTGTCTCTCAGGCCCCGTTTATGACACTCTTTGCGTGTCCCCAGCTCCAGAGCCGCTCTGGTTGGATTTCTCCAGAACAAAAAGCTTGCAGACATCTCTAGACCTGGGGGCTACACGAGGAGGGTCCCTGCTGGCGGCAGAGGGCGGGAGGAGGGGCTTGCCCCCACCTGGAGCCCAGCGCTGAGCCCAGGGGCCCCCGCCGGCCCTGCGGTTCTGCTCCTGTTCTGCTCTGTCACTGCCGCTCCCCCACCCCCTTCTCACTGCCCCGAAGCTCGATTTTTACTCCGCTCTTGCCCTCGCCTGCTCCCTTGGTCCTGCAGGTTACACCTTCTGATTTCTTGGCTGTCCTCTGAGCGGGTCTGCGGCAGGAAAGGCACAGCACGGCCCCGCCTGCACCCATTTCAGGAGGTTCAGTGGGTGTTGGGGAGCTCGTAGGGAATCACTGGCTAGTGGGAGGGCAGGGAGGTGGGGGGGCAACAGGGCGGCTGGGGGTCTCCTTACTTGGGGTGCCCCAGGCTGTGGCCATTGAACACCTGCTCCCCCTGCCAACCTCAGCTCTGAGGGGCACTGGCTCAGCCCCCACCTCTCTCTGCCTGCAGGGGCTGAAGGGGCTGCTCTGCCTTGTCTCCCCACACTGGGGTGCCCTGGCCGAGGGCATGGATACAGGTACAAACTGTTCATGGGGCACAGAAAGAAAATCTTCAGCTTCCATCTCCACATGTCTTCATAAAACAGGCAGAGATCAAAGACTTCAGGAAGAGACAGCACAATAAAACTCCTAGAAGATAATACGGGAAACATCTTCAAGACCTAGTATTAGGAGGAAGCTGCTTAGACCTTACACCCAAAGCACAAGCAACAAAAGAAAAAAATAGATAAATGAGAACTCCTCAAAATCAAAAGTGTCTGGGCCTCAAAAGACTTTGTCAAGAGGGTGAAGAGGCAGCCAAGTCAATGGGTCAAAATAGTTGGAAACCACGTACCTGATAAGAGACTAATATCCTGCATATATAAAGAAATCCTACAACTCAACAATAGTATAAACAGCCCAATTACAAAATGAGTGAAAGATATGAAAAAACATTTTTCTGAAGAGGATATACTAGTGGCTAAAAACCATATGAAAGAAATGTCCCTCTTCACTAGCTATTAGGGAGATGCAAATCAAGACCACAATGAGATACCATCTGACACCAATTAGAATGGCTGCCATTAAACAAACAGGAAACAACAGATGCTGGAGGGGATGTGGAGAAACTGGCACTCTTATTCACTGCTGGTGGGACTGTATAATGCTACAGTTGCTGGGGAAGACAGTTTGGCAGTTCCTCAGAAAACTTGATATTGAGTTACCCTGTGATCCAGCAATTTCACTCCTTGGTATATGCCCATAAGATCTGAGAGCAGTGGCACAAACACATGTGCACACTGATGTTCACAGGAGCACTGTTCACAATTGCCAAGAGTGGAAACAACCCAGGTGTCCTTCAACAGATGAGTGGATAAATAAAATGTGGTGTATACACACGATAGAATACTATGCAGCAGAAAGAAAGAATGAGGTCATGAAACGTATGACAACATGGATGAACCTTGAGGACTGAGCGAAATAAGCCAGACACAAAAGGAGAGAGATTGTATGTTACCACAAATGTGAATTCCCTGAACAATGTAAAATAAGTGCCTTATAATGTAGAATATGGGGGACTAGAGACAGACAGAAGCTAGTGAAGGGGGAATGATAATCTAATATGTATAGACATGATAATGAGGGTGAATTTAAAAGTATGGGAATGGATGGGGTGATGATGGTTAATAGGAGTAAGTATTCGAGCTGCACTGAAAGTGAATAGGATTGAAAGGGGTTGTTCAAAGGCATGTATCCCATAGATCAGCACCACAAATGTAGACAGGTGCTTGCCTGATATAATTCTAAGGTGTGACACTGACACAGAGTTGACAACAGAAAGGCATATGGGGAAAACCTACCTATTGCATATTAGGGAATACAATTAATAGGATACCTTACTAGTATGACACAAATACTAGGGACAAATAATTAAGGGCTGAAAAGAGATATAGGGTGTTTTGGGTCATGAGAATTGTTTATAATAGAGAGTGATGAGGATTGCATAACTAAGTGATGATAAAGTAAGATATGGATGGATTATCATGGACAGAACATATGCTCTGTGAACATAGGAACCCCCTAGTTTATAAGTTGGGCCCCCAATATTGAGGCTTGCTCCAATGAAACTTATTGATGTAAAGAGGAGGCTGAGCCCTTGTAATTATGTCTAGGAGTCACCTCCAGAGAACCTCTTTTGTTGCTCAAATGTGGACTTTCCCTCTCTAAGCCCAACTCTGCAAATAAACTCATCACACACCCCCAACATGGGACAGGACCCCCCAGGTGAGTGGGCCTTCCTGGCGATGTGGGACATGGATTCTGGAAATGAGCCTGACCCTGGCATCAAGGGGTTGAGAATGCCTTTTTGACCATAAGGGGGAAAGGAAAGGCAACAAAACACAGTTTCAGTGTCTAAGAGATTTCAAATACAGTTGAGAGGCTGTGCTGGAGGTTATTCCCATGCAAGCTTCACCTAGATATGCCCAATGGCCACAGTATGATAAGCCCAAGTCAACAGTAGTCCTGAAAACCCTGAAGAATACCTGGGTCCTATTTGAGACTCTGTAAGTTTCCCTCACTAAGTTTATTCTTCAGAAACTTAAATCCTCCAGAGCCTTCCTTTGCCAGCTAAGTCTGAAACCCAGAGGCAACAGCTTCTTGAAGAAGATCAACCAGATGTGTCCCCTTTGCTCATAAAGTCGACACCTCTTCTCAACATGACCGGTTAGGGTGGTCACTGCCTAGAGATCCCTGAAGATGGAGAAAGTGATTAAACTAGAGGAAGGGGTAGCGACGGAAAGATGGAATTTAACATTGAGCCTGAAAACAAACGAGGACCCCTGTGAAGATGGTGGAGTACGACCTGCTTTCGGGGCCTACATTTCAGGGGCGCGTCCACAGGATAACACGGCTGCCGTGTGCACTTGGGGCTGGGGAAGGAGGGTGCGGAGGACACCCCAGCAGCAGCAGCTCCCCATGGAGGGGACGGGAGGGCTGGGTGGCTGCACACCCTCAGGTCCAAAGAGGGGCCGCGGCCCGGCCTGCGACAACCTCCAGTGCCCAGCCTCGGCCGCCTCCGCCCCCGGCTCAGCCCCCTGCCCCTCCACGGAGGAAGGAAGCTCCTGGGCCCTCAGCCCCGCACCTAGGGCCAGAGGCAGCCTGTCCGCGTGCACTGAGTGGGGCCCGTCCCCGTGCACCCCGAGTAGCCTCAGGAGGCAACACCAGGAATGTGAAGCTGAGTGGCACTCAAAAGAGCCAAAGAGAGGGCGGCCAGCCCTCTGTCAGGCCTGGAGGGCTCGCGGTGGAGGAAGGAGCAGGGAAGGCGCAGCTGAGGGGGAGCCGGAGCAGCCTGGCTGGTGCGGTGGGCCCTGGGCAAGCAGCCTGTGCCTGGGCGTCTGTCTGGGCATCTGTCTGGGCGTCTGTCTGGGCGTCTGTCTGGGAGTCTGGGTTTCTGGGTTTCCAGCCCCGGAGCCCCACTGTGGCCCCTACATGTGGGGCGAGCACCCGAGCTGGTTGTCAGTTCCAGGAACGAGGACCCAGTGGCCACCTCCCCTGTCCTGACTCTGCATCACCTTGGGGCCAGCAGCACCCTGGGGTCCCCGGCCGGGCAGTGGGGACGCGGCTCCTGGCCCTTGGGAGTCCTGGCCTCGGCCGGCCCTGCACCTCCTTCCTGCCAACCACATGCCCCTTGGGGTTGGGGGTCCCCCCTTGGCTCTGATGAGTCCGTTTCCGTAGACCGGGCAGCTGGGCCCACCTCAGGCTGCCTCCTCTGGACGCTGCTGTCCCCGAGGCCATGGAAGGGCGCACACCTGTCCTCTGCGAGCGAGGGGGTCGCCAGGGCCTGCTGAGGATGGAGGCTCCCCAGGGGCGGGACAGGGCAGCCTCAAGGACAAAAGGGAGGAAATGGCAGAAGAGGAGCCAGGGCACTGCCTTCCCCGGGCCGCTGGGGACAGACGGGGCCTTCACGTGACCGAGAGCGTCTCTCCCAGCCCTGGAGCCGCAGGTCAAGGTGGGAGGCCACGCCCCCAGGCCCCAGGAGGGCCCCCGCCTCTTGCAGCCCCTGGAGAGTGCCCGTCCTCGGCCAGTGGCCGTGTCACCCCCATCCTGCCTCTGTGGTCATGCACCCCCCACCCCCGGTGTCACCTGTCCCTGGATTAGGGCACGTCCATATTGACTCATCTCAAGATCTTAGCTGATTAGTCTACAAAGACCCTATTTCCAGATAAAGTCGCATCCTCGGGTTCTGGTGGATGGACTTTTATGAGGACGCCATTCAGCCCAGTTCAGGGTCCTGGTCTGAGGAGGGAGGAGGCCGAGGGTGAGAGGCCCCGTGTTGCCCACCAGCTGCCCTCCGCACCCTGAGGCCCACGTGGGGAAGACCCTCCAGGGGGGTGAGCTCTGGGATGGGGCCCGGCCGGCTCAGCCTCCCACCCGCAGTGGCTCAGGGTGGCCTGGAGTGGCCCGGCTCTCACCGGGGCCGAGGGACGGGAGCTCACCGTAGTGAAGTGCTTCCACTGGCCGTCCTGGGCACCATGCTGGGGGCTGTGGCAGGGGAGGGAGGAGGCACCCTCACTCCGCGGTGGGGCTCTGGCACCCGATCTGCGAGTCAGGGGGCAAGTTTCCCACCTGTTCCGAGTCTCCAGGTGTGACCATGGCAAAGGCCACCCTGTGACGATTCTAAGTGAGCCCCTGCAAAACACTCAACACAGGCTCCCTGGGCTGGGGCTGAACTGGGGTGGGGTCGCCCTGGTTTGAGTTCTTAGGCTTGGAAACAGTACAGCACTGAGGTTATTTTCTTCCTTCCTGGCTGCCCGTCATGTTTCCATCGGATAAAGAAACTGGGACGTGTCACCGCCTCTGCTGGGGAAAGGAGTGCAGACGTAGGGTCTGAGGCCTGGGGGACCTGCCCTGGCCCATAAGTCCGGCCCTGGCTGCAGGGCCCTGGCCTCCACAGCTTGCGGCACCCATGGGCTCCCCACCCCCTGGCTTCTGGCCGTCTCCCCATGAGGCCACACTCCTCTTTGCCTGGTGGGCGGAAGGCGGTTCACTCATTCATTCCTTCCTTCTCAGCATTCGTCCTCACCTCTTGAGTGCCAGGGGGCATCATTTTTCCACCTTCCTTGCTCTGCCCTAGACGATCGAGCTGCTGCTTTCACCCACTTCTCTCGGAGGCTGGGGAGAAGGCATGTGCCCGCCAAGCTGCCTTCCTGGGGGCACACTGGGGTGAAGGCACCAGGCTGGGCCCACCTCGGCTCTGAAAGCATCAGAAGTGGTTCTTCTGTTCACTCAGTGGAGAGGAGGTGCTTCAACTGGGCAACAACTCGACACGACACAGCCTTCCCCGCTAGAGGAGAAGCCTACAGACAAGGCCAGCTGGGGCCAGCAAGGGGCTTGGAGAACACAGAGGTGCATGTTGACATCTGGGGCTCACCGGTTCCCACTGTTTTTGTGTTTCCTGCATCATTTCCTGGCTGGGGTCACAGATCTTTCTCCAGAAAAGAAAAACTCAGGGTGATTTGAGACTATCCAAAATACCAGTATTTCTTTCCACACCATGTCAAGGAAGAAATATCCTGGTCCAAGTTGTTCAGGCTAGAAAGAAATCAGGATGTAAACAAATAAAAGTGCTAACAGAAACAGGACACATTTAGCAAGATACGATGGGCACAGGCCTTTGGGCTCCTCTTATGATTTTGATAATTGAGTGAAGATGAAATCTTCCATTATCGATTCCTCTTGTTAAAAAGCTTGCAGTCATCTCAGTATGTAGGAGGAGAGTGTGTGACCCTGATTCAGTAACTTATGAAGTTTTGGTCTCAGGACCTCCTCATCAAGGAATATTCTGGAACAAGGTGGGCACTGGTGAAGAGAATGTGACTTGAACCAGTTTTGCCAATAAGACATTATGTTCACGATGCATTCGTTTGACTTAGTGCCTGCCAAAAATTTTTGTTATTGGAGAAAATTATGACCAAAAAAACAAAAACAAAAACAAAACAAAAAAATCCCAGAAAGGAAGGTTATGGTGAGTAAGATAACAGGACAAAGTCTCGAAGATTTGAGAATTCAAGTATCTATCCATTCACTCAAATAATTTCCGGAGAGCCTACCATGCGGCCAGCTGTGCTGGGAACTGAGAATACAAAGATGCAACAGGAGAGGAACTGGAGATCAGGGACAGCCACTCGGACTCCACGACGGACGGAGGGGTGAGCACGGGAGATGGCCCTGCCCAGCCCTCGGCAGAGGACCTTCCATTTCCAATGTCCCCAGTCCCCCTCCTCCAGGAGGAGCGCCCCGCAGTTCCCTTCCCCAGCCTGGTGTCCGGAGCCCACGCCCCAGCGTCCAGGGCCTTCTTGAAGCCGGGGAGAAACCGTGCTTGCTGCACCTGTGGGACCCCACCGCCATCGCCAGGGCAAGCGGCTCCTGGTGCAGTGTTCAGTTACACGTCGGTGAAGCTCGTGCTGAACTTGGCCACACACTGCAACTCCTTAAGGCTCCATTGGGGCCAAGGCGGAGGGAGGGAACCCAGGGTGGGCGCAGCGTGTCCTGTGGGCCCCGGCCCCGTGCGGGTCAGTCAGGGTCACTCCCAGGAACAGTGCACAGGGGCCGCTGCCTGGAGAGCTCCCTGCTGGGACGGAGACGGGGTCACAGCGGCTCGTACCACAGATGAGTCTCTAAAAAGTGCCCTTATCCCTAAAACAGAATTCGGTTAGGACCTTGAAGAAACAGATTTCTTCTTTGCATTGATTTTTATGCCTCTACTTAAAAAGTCTGTCGAGGAGGCTTGTGGGACATTCCAGAGAGGCCCGGAAGGGGCCGGGCACAGGGTCCGTCTCGGGGTGCAGGTTTGTCCTGTTGTACGTGATCCTCTTGTGCTGTTGAGAGCCTTCCCGAAGGCAGGTCAACTTAAAAGTGTTCATGAAAAGGCATTGAAGACGCCGAGCCACAGGCCAGGCAGGCAATTCCCTGATGGTAACAGCTGGCTGCCAGGGGGCACAGGTGAGGCCCGCCCGCCCGGCCGCTCCCTGCGCCCGCAGACAGTGGACTCCCAGGTCCTGCCTGGGCTGAGGGCCCCGGGGTTAGGGAAGGAAGAAGGTTCTTTCCCTTACGCTCGTTTCTAAAGGATACAACTGCTGAAGGGACGCACTGACCCGGGGTCCGAGGCAGGCAACAGCGAGGCGGCGGCTTCCCGGGTACCACGCACACGGCCGCATTCTCGCAGTGCGGTTCAGCATCCAGTTTGGCCCTTACTCTGGAATCCTACACATGAAGCCTTCATCATGAACGCCCCCACGCCACCCTCAGGAGGAAGACTCGGGTCCATCCTGGTGATATTTACGAGTCTGGTTTCAGCTTTCGTTTCCTATTTCCATCTTCAGGATATTAAAAAATTTTCTTTTCAACTTGGGCTTGAAATGGCTCCCACAGAAAGATAATTCAAGACAGGGGTCTGTCTGGGAGAAGCTCCAGTAGGCCTGGCCTTGCCCTCCTTGGTGAGGGGAGAACACAGCTCTCCACAGCTTCACTTTCCGCCTGAGTTTCCACAATATTTAGTTCACATGGTTACATTTTTACGGTGATAAAAAATTATCCCACGACTGAAATGCCGAGCTCCAGTTATGAACACTGCCAGGGGGACCGTCGAAGGAAGAACACCAGGCTGCGGCCTTCCTGTGAAAACATCAGGCGGCCAGCACAGCCCCTGCTCACGCCCGGCGTGAGGCCGAGGAAGGCAGGGGTGACTGACCTGCCTGGGCGCGGGGACCCCGGGGCAACCCAGGGCCTCGCTGGGGGGGGCCTCTGGGCACAAACATAAAGGACCCCCCCAACTTGCAGACAGTCGGGCCCCTCCCCCGGCCCTTCCTCTGCCCTTTCTTTATCTCCAATTATAAAGCAGTGCCAGGTTTTCTCATCAGCCATTGCCATGTCTCCAAATGGCTTTTCAGAGTCAGGCCTATCAGGAAATTAACTCATCATGCAGTGACAGCTGCTAATTTTTTCCCCTTACATGTCAGATGGATCGCCCGCTGAAGCTAATAATGAATCACACCAGTCCCTGATTAGAAGGTGCTTCCGAAACATATAACTGCCAACGGAGCTAACTTTTCTCTTCATGTAAAATGATATCACCCTAGAGGAGGAGAAAACGAATTGTCTTCTTCAGTAAGACGGAGCAGGAAGTGGTGGCCTGACACAGCCACGTGCTCTGTTAAATAGTGGGCTAAATCGCAACAGTAAAACAAGTGAAGTCTTCCAGCTCATCTTTTAGTTTGCTAAGTGAACGACCTTTCTCCTTCCTTAATTCTCTTACTAGAACCAATTCTGTTTTGGAATTCCAAGCTGGTTCTTCAATTCTTTCCTATGCCATTTTAAAATAACTTGACACTCAGGAATACAAAAGGTTTGATAGAAACTGAAGAGCCGAAAGGCTGTCCATCCCATCACAGGTTCTCCTAGATACCCGGTAGGTGCAGGCAAGCCCTCAACCGGGAGGCGTGGTTTACACTGGGGGCGTGGCCTGCAGGAGAAGCGGCTTACAGGGAGAAATGACCCAGAAGGAGGCGCGGTTTGCAGAGAAGGCGAGGCTTAGGGGAAATGGCCTGGAGAGAGGTGTGGCTTGCAGGGGGAGTTGTGGCTTGCAGCAGGAAGTGGCCTGGAGGGAGGCGTGGCCTGCAGTGGAAGTGGCCTGGAGAGAGGTGTGGCCTGTGGTGGGAAGTGGCCTGCACTGGAGGCATGGCCTGGAGGGAGGTGTGACATGAAGGGGAGGCGGGGCTTACAGCAGGCAGCGTCCTGGAGGCGTGGCTTGCAGGGAGGCGTGGTCTACAGTGGGAAGCAGCCTGGAGGGAGGCGTGGCTTGCAGGGAGGTGTGGCCTGCGGGGGGAAGCGGCTGGGAGGGAGGCGTGGGTCGCAGCAGCGCAGAGGCCAGGCTGGGGTCTTGTCCTGTTCACTGCTGCAGGGGCTCCCGAGCCTGGGTCCTGTGATGGCTGGGTCTCTGGCCTGAGTCCTGGGCTGATGAACGGGTGCTCCCGACCCGCTCGTAGCACACTGACTTGGTTCTTGAAGCTGGGGAGAGGGCCACCCTCTGCTTGGGGGTGCAGGCTTGCCTGCTGGTGTTTTGGGGTGCTCTGGGAAATGTCTGGAGGGAGCATCCCACCTCCCCCCGCCCGACTGCTAAGAGCCTGAGGCATCCCAGGAGGTGCCCACGCCAGCCCCGCCGTCCAGGAGTGGCCTTACATGGCGAAAGCTTCATCTGGGTGGAGTCTGTGTTCGTGCCTTGCGACTCTCCACCATACATGGACCGCAGGGCCCAGCCTGTCACTGAGGTTGAGATGCAGACCCTTTCCACACGCTGACAGTGCCGGGCCATCCGTGTGTGACGTGCCAGACGTCTGTGAGGCGCCATCATTTAATTGGCTATCGCTTAATAACAGTGGCCTCCCTGGGTTACAGTCTCCAAGCAAATATTTCATTTGCTTTGTTTTTAACTTCCTCTTCAAAGTTCTATTTTTGGCTGAAAACCTGGAGAACCTTGAGGAACGCTTTAAGCGCACCTGTCTTCTTTACACAGTCCAGGCGACAGTGGGCCCTGTGCACAAAACCTGCTGAGCCTTGCTCCCCGGAGGCATTCATCTGTCTGTGCGCCCCTGCACCCCTGCATTCCGATGGTTGGGGACTGAGAGAGGGGCTGCTGCTAGCCCGGCCCTGCAGGTGATGACAGCGTGCGGTGGCTTGGCGGATCCTCCGCAGCACTTCCGAGCCCAGAAACGCCTTCTGTGCAATATTTTTTTAATGCAAAGGTCTGCTCTTTTCATTGTGCATACAGTGTGATTGCTGGTTTGACACTGCAGGCTACACTGGTTTTTGAAGGATTAAATGCCACCTGGGACATATTTATCCTAAATAAATCACAAATGGTAAACTGCCGCGTGTCAGGGTCAGCACCCTGTGCTGCAGCAGAAAGGTTAAGCAGGCGGGCTCGGCGCACCGGGGTCCGCAGCCGCGCGGCGCACCACGGGGCCAAGGGGCCGGGCGGTGCTCAGGAAGAAATATTTCCACTGAAAAACATTCCTTTCTTTCCCCCTTTCTTTTTCATTACGTATGAGAAGCTTGGAGAGGGCCATCATTTTGTAAAGGTCACCTTTCTCCTGCTAACAAACGGGAGTTGATCCTGTCACTGTTTGCTGAAGACAGTGTTTAAGAAGTGAATAGGCCTGCCAGTTCTAAGAAATATGAGCAAGTCATACTCAGCTAATTACGAATCGCAGTGTCAAACTTGAAATTTTACCTTTGTTTTTTTGGAGGGGCAGCTGCAAGGGGGGAGGCGCCAGAGTGGCTGGAGCCCCCGGCGGTGAGCAGATGCGGGGTGAGCGGCCGGCCCGTTCTCCTGGAGGCACCGCTGACTGCTGCTTTCCCTGGGAGGTGTTCTAATTGGCACGTCTGTTGAAACAAAGAGGGTTCCATCTCGCCTTCCTCCTCCCGTGTCCATGTTTCAGAATGTTTGGACACCAATCACAACGGGCCCTGCCGCTGCCCTTGGGACCAGGGGGGCTCACACCGCGCACGTCCGGGAGGCAGTGCCAGGGTGCGCAAGGTCACACAGCAGAGGGCAGGGAGGGCCCGGACAATGCCAGACCGAGAGCTGCTTCCCTCCGCATGCGCGGCCTGCAGTGACTGCTTGAAATGAATCATCATGCTCTCTCTTAACGGTATAATTTTATTTCAAAAAAAAAAAACAAAAACAAAACAGAAACAATCTTCCTGTGGGGGGGGGGTAAGTATTATCTGACAATTTTGAAAAGGAAGTGAGAGCAATTGTATGAAGAAAAATTATTGGAACATAAACTTGGATTCAACAGTTGCAGTAAATCCACAACTAAACACACATAATCCTGGTCAAAGTAATGGTTACAGGGTCATGTTTTTCTACTTGTTAATGTTTAATGTCAGATTTTTCATGTTGACATGTATCACAAATAAATCCTGCAAAAATGATACTGATATGAACAAACATTTGTTATAAAAAGCAAAATATTGGTATGAACAATATTTTCCAGAATGCACACTTCATATATAGACTTTATTGTACGAAACTAAGTCAAAGTGAGAAGCATTAGGTTGTCTTAACCAAGGTATATTTTAACTGAATATAAACTTCAAGGCTTTTATTAATCCTAGGCTTAAATAAAAGGATTTCTTTTATGCAGTTTATGCAGAACACAACCAAAGCAATGGCGAATACATGAAATACTGGAATTGAGGAATTTATACAAGAAATGAACAGGTTTCCTTTGGTCTGGGGACACATTGATCCTAAAATTACAAAAAAAAAAAAAAAGTTAACTACTTCATGACAATAATTGTAGCTGAATTTGTAACCAAATATATAACAAAATGTTAAATAGCTACATGCTTGACTGCAAGACAGGCATGTCACAAGCCACAAGATATATTTTTCTGGCTTTTCCGCCATTGGGGCACAATCTTTTGACAACTGCGGTGGGAAACATTTGTGGAAAGCAAACAGGAAGCTGGCTTCTCTCCTCGGAGGCTGGCTCAGTCCTTGCGGGGAGAGCGGTGGGCAGCGGCCTAGGCCTCAGGCTGCTGGTCCTGCGCGTCCCGCTCACGGGGGCCCCGAATGGCGGCCGGGGTGGGCCCCTGCGTGTAGATGACCATGCTCGTCAGCGGCTCAGGGCCCGGGACCCTGGTGTCCAGCGCAGCCCCAGCCTGCAGTGCCTCCTGGGCCTCGGCCGCCTCGAGCACCGCATGTGCGAACACGCCCGGTGTGTCCTGTGCCCCTGGTGGCAGCTCCGTCACGATGTAGTGCGTGGCGCCCTCGGGGAAGTGGCCAGGGGACCCCTGGACCATGGCCTGCACCAGCTCTTCGGTGACGATGATCTGCGAGATCTCCCCGTTGGCCGCCATGAGATCCACGTGCTCCCCTGGCACGCGCAGGCCAGGCGCCCCAGCCTCCTGCATGAGGATCTGGGAGCCCTCCCTGGCCACCATGTGCACGGTGCCCTCCTCGTTGACAATGACCTGCGTGACGCCCTCCTTGAGCAGCTGGTCAGCTGTCGTTGAGTCGCACACGGCGAACTGGAGCACTCCCTGCACTACCTTCTTGAAGGCCACCTGGGCTCTCTCCTGAGAGGCGATGACGGCCGAGGGCCGGACCACCTGGGTCAGCACGTCCAGCGGCCCCACATCTGCTGGGCCCTCCTGGGCGTCTGGGAACAGCTGGGGCTCGGGGGCCTCGGGGCTGGCAGGTGTGGGGGGCACCTCTTGCACCGGCAGCTGCAGCAGTACCTCAGGACTGAGCCTGCTTTGCTCGGTGTGCCCGGTCCTGCCACCCACCTCCCCCAGCTCAGAGACCGCGCAGAGCAGTGCATTGAGTGCTGACGAGGAGTCGGAGGCTGGCACCCCGGCCTCGGAGAGACCCAGCATCTCCTGCTTTGTCACCTGCTGTAGCACAGCGCCGCTGGAGCCCACAGCCTCATCGTTCTCGTCCACCGAGCCGCCCACCACGACCACCTGGGTTGCCCCGCTGGCCAGCTGCTCTGGCAGGAGCGACCCCGGCCCCACACCGCCCGCAGGCGGGCCGCCCTGGCTGCTGGAGATGACCTGGCCGTCCTCGGTGATGTGCACCACCCTTGCCACCTGGCCGGCCATGGCCAGCGTCTGCAGGGTGGCGGCCGCCGTCTCCTCCACAGAGGCGTCGAGGGCAAAGTCCCCGTCGTAGCCCTGGATGATGATGACCTGCTGCACGTGCTCGGCAGGCGGGGCCGGCCGCCGGCCGCCACGGGGGGACTTGTCTCTGGCTGGGAGCTCCTCTGCCAGGGCTGCGGCGGTGAAGGGGCTGTCTGTCTCCACGAAGGCGGCCCCCTGTCCCCGCAGCCGGCACTCATAGGACTTGGAGACGATGCCTATGGAAGACAGTGACCGGTTAGATCAGAACAACGACCCGCGGCCTCAGACGCAGACAGAGTCTTCGGCAGAAGCTCTGAGACCTCGAGGGGGGACTGGTGGAGCCCGCTAGAGAGAACGCCCGTGCTTGCACTCGCGGCCCAGGGTGGCCTTCGCCTTCGAGTGGCACTACTCTCCAGGCGGCCTAGAGGCATGAGCACACCTACAGTCAGACTCCTGTGTGGCCGTCCAAACACAGCTCTGATGGGGCACTGCTGGCTGTGCCAGTCCCCAGCAAGGGGCCCAGTCGACTCCCCCCAGCCACAGTCATTTCTAACACCCAGTCATTGGTTCACTACACTGGTTTACTACTGTGAACCTCAGTAAGCAGTCAGTGGCAGCATTCTCTAAACAAAGAAAATCGTTTTTTTAAATGTACGAACATTATAAATATATTTATCCAACAAAAAAGTATGAAAGCCTCGTGTATTAACTCTTATAACACCATATAACTTCAAGGAACACGGTCACAAGGGCTTAAGGCAGCGAGCACCACTGGGCGGCTGGCACGCGTCGGGCACAGCACACGGGTGTGCCGGCTAGTGCCGGGACCGCAAATGCCCACGCACGGCCTCGGCCACCCAAGACAGAATGCAGGCCCGAGGGTGCAGAGGGAGTGGGGGTGCCCAGGGGCAGGAGTCCCGTCTGACTCAAAAGTTTAGCGGAGTGCCTGGCGCGGAGGTGAGGTGACACGTGCTACCGAGGTGACACGTGCTACCACGGTGACAGCGCGCAACAGGGAGGCAACGCTCAGGGCTGCAGGGGCGGGGAGAAGCGGCCCCGGCAGGGCAGGGAGGCTGGGCTGTGCGGGGTGTCCGGGGGAGGGGGAATGAGAGCTTATCTCGGGCCAGGTGTCCCAGGCCCCACAGGCGCTGAGGCAGTCACACCCGGGGATGTAGAGACAGGAAACCTGTTGAATGTTTTTAAGCTGGAAAATAAAATGAATGCATCTATTTTAAAATTGTAACAGACGGAATGAAATGCCTTACCTTCATTGCTGGCCCCAAACACTGTGGTTGTTTTGGAAAATATCATGATAAGCTCTTTGGGATGTAGGCAAAATAGGCAAAAGCAAAGGCCATGAAAATCGAAGGTTAACCCATTCTCCATGTGACAGGACGGGAAAGTGGGAGGGCGATGGCCTTCCTTGTCCTGGTGTCATCAAAGCATGTTGGAGCAGCTGCAGGCTGTTGGCCTGTGTCCACCCACCCTGGTCCCTTGTCCCCCCTTACAGCCTCTGGTGCCCTTCACATCCTTTTGGTCACCAAGGACAGGGTCACCCACTCCCCAGGAAACCCAGAGGAGTCTGAGAGGGCCTTGGACCTCCCCAAGTACTATGAGCTTCAAGCCCGTCTCACTCATCTCCAGGGGCCAGGGGACTTAAGCTGTCGTCTGGAATGCAGCGGAGCAGGGAGGCTGGGAGAGAATGATGGACAGAGCAGAGGTGAGGGGCCTGGCCGGGGTGTGCCGTGGGGCTGGGGAGTGCTCAGTATGTGCGAGGCACGTGCCCACTCACCTCCTGTGGCACCACCCCAAGCCAGGTCAGTGTTTTCCAGTACCCTGACAGGGTAAAATCAGATGCAAACTGTAAGCTTTGTTTTCATAAAGCAGGAGCTGACTCTTCCAACAGTCCCTATTTACTTTTTTAAATCCAAAATCTTCTATCAGCTAATTATTGCCTCCTTCTCTCCTGAATAAGAGAATGATTCATATTGGGTATTTTCATCTGATGGCACTTTAGAGAAAATATCTCAATAACAACCATGTTTTTGAAATATTCCCTTTTACCTCTTTCATGTAGGCCATTTTTTTTTAAAGCAAGCTTTATCCTTACCCATCCCACTCCCTAAAAAGAAGGATTAAGAATTGTTAGAATTACTTATTGCTAACATCCTATAAAAACAAGGAGCACGACAGTTTTGCTTACCACTTTGGTGGTAGGAGAAAGCATTTCTTTCAACACAGAGCTAATGTTAAAGCACTAATTCCACCAAGGCACGCCCCCCAGCTGGCTGCACTATCCCACGCAACATGCTGCAGAGGCTGCTGAAACACCTTCACCAGGGAACAGGCCCACCTGTAGGACAACAGCCCATGTGAAGTCATACTTAAGTTTCAGACATGCAAACTCCTGAGCCCACTGCATACATGCCGATTCAGAGGTTTAGAAGTTCTGCACTCACTTGTTCAATAATCAAAATTCACATGAACTCACACCAATTTATTCCCCTTAACTTGCACAGCCAGAGGGGAGCCTCATTCTTGGAAAGGGGGAGGAAGAGCTGAGCTGACAAGGCTTTCAGGAGGCCCCGCTTGGGCGGGCCGTGTTCTCTCAGCCTCTGAGGGAGGAAGAAGTGTATAAAGAATCCAATCTCTAAACAAAGATCAGGGCCAGTGGACAGTTCTTCTTTCTGAGGGAACTCTCTACCAGGACTCTTAGGAAGATGATGGAATCCTGGCATCTTAGGTCAAGAAGAGCTGTGCCGGGCCTGATTCACTGAGTGTGCACTGCACGAGG
Organism: Bradypus variegatus; assembly: GCA_004027775.1. Classification (NCBI taxonomy): domain Eukaryota; kingdom Metazoa; phylum Chordata; class Mammalia; order Pilosa; family Bradypodidae; genus Bradypus; species Bradypus variegatus. The sequence goes on from PVKY010000673.1 coordinate 25,531, forward strand.
TGCAGGCCGGGCCGTGGGTGTGGACCAGGCAGAAGCAAACCATCCCGGCGGCCAGCTGATGAAACCTGCTGAGAGGCGGGTCCACAGTGACTGTGAGTCTAGCTGGGCTAGTACCTAACCATGGCACGTCTGTTTTCTGCTGGAACCCCCACCTCCCAAGATGGAGACGGGGTACTATTAAATTAGGCTGCCTGCCCCTTTATATACTCCGGTTAGCAAGCACTTACTGAGTGTAACCGCTTGGCCTGGTGGTGCTGCCAAGCTGGGGTACTCAGACACCTAGGGGTACAAGACGACTTTCCAAAGGTTGTGTGGACACCCAGAGTTTGAGGGACTCGATTTCCAGGTCCTTGGCTCCAGTGCACTTAAACTGATCTGCCTGAGGCAGACAGCCCCTTTCCTACCTCCCTTTCACCCCTCTCCTGCTTTTCAGAAGAAAAACATTCCCTTCACCCACCCAGGACCCAGGGTCTTGCCCCAGGGAGGATGGAAGTTCAGATGATAAGCAGGAGATTGACGTTTACAGGTCCCAGAAAGAAAAGGAGGAATCACTGCACACGGACTCTAGCCTAATCCCAGGGTGGTGATCTTCTGAATTCTAATTCCCTCTAAAATCTCTCTCCTGGAAGGAGTCAGAGTTGGGGGCACTATGTGAACAGCTAAGAGAGGCACATCCCATGAGACCTTGGTTTCACACCTCACCTGGAGCCTGAGTTTAAGTTGGACAAATTGCTGCTGACCTTTGGTCAATTTGACATCCGTTAGGACCCCTAGATTTTTGTCTACTGCACTTTCCAAGTTCTTCCTCCTGGAGGCTTGCAATTTCTTGCCTACATCCTTGCCTTCCTACCTAGGATATTCCTGCCTTCATTAAACTGAGCTTGAGCCAGTGTGTTTCTGTCCATTCTTTAATTTCAAGGTCATTTCAGTCTAAATCACCATTAAAAAAGGAAAAAAAAAAGGAAATAAAGATTCTGGATACAAAAACAAAGAAGTCAGCTATCAAATTATCCCCCTGCCTCCATTACTTGCAGAAGAGGGCATAATGCCATCACATTAAAAGGAGGAGAAATGGCTATAGATGTGAAAGAAAGAACACACATCCATTCTTAGGCAGACTCTGAAAGAAATGCTGCAAGTTTGAGTCTGAGCAATTCCGTTCTTTACCCTGCAATTGGATGGAAAATCTCTTGGGTGTAGAATTATCCTCTGAATCTCTTGCAGCCCTGATAATTATGTTCCTCTGAGCTGCTCACTGGATTTATTTGAATCCAGAGGTGGGTGAAGCCACTCTCAGACCATTAAAGTAAACTACGTGGGCAAACACCGCTGTCACTAGGGGCTGTGAAGAGGCTCACCAACATCACCACTTCACCTCGGCACTGCACAGCCCCAGCTATTCCATCAGTTCATAAATGCAACTGCTGGTCCGTCTTCTGATGCAGCAATTTAATAACTTTGAGTGCTGTCAGTACCGCTTTGAAAAATAGCACCTATAAAATGTAACAGCCTCAATCAGATTGAAAAAGATTCACCCACTGAAGAGTCTTCCATTTCAACCATAATGAATTAATGTTGAGCTATGTAGAAGTTCAAGTGTCATTTAAACTAATGTGAATCTCTGCTGGAACTTTAAATTTTAACCAGACTATGACCAAGAATTCACTGGGCACATCAACTTCAATTTTTGAGGCCTTTCTAGTAAATATGAACAGTCGAGCTCACAATACAAATGGCCAAAAGATAAGATATTTTGAAAACACAACTTTAAGTACAGGTCTTTCACTGCCTGGTGACTGTTATAGCTCTAAAATTCAAATTTTTGAAATGGAATAGCTCTAAAACACAATTCTTTAATGTAGCGTTGATCCCACGTAATATTTCAATTACACTTTATATTATTTAAAGGCAACCTCACATTTCAGTACCATAATAGTACTAGCTAATCAAATACTGTATCTATAGCCATCTGTCTTGGGAGGGTAAGTGGCTTTGTGTGGAAGGTGCAGATGAAGTTAAAATGTAACTTAGTGCCTGTTTATGAAGTCTCAACTCACTGCTCATTTGCTTTCATGAGGACGAAGATATTATGCTCCCTTCAAATAGCTAAATGCATTGGAAGTTTACAGCTCAGTTGAAATAAAAAGGTTTTTTTGGGGGGATGGGGGTTTTTGAAGATTTGTTACCAGGGAAATGATTTCTAATCAGGCTTCCTGTTCCAGAATATCATTATAATGTTGTCAGTTTTGTTATTTGCCCTTTTTAAAGTGAACATCTCTGGAGCTGAGAACAACCAACTCTCTCCTGCAAGAATGGAGGGGTTAAGTTGTAGAGAGAGGCTCTCCCTAAAACTGTTTTAATAGCTCTGTTTTGTTGTCTGCTGTGCTTCTGGGAGGCACAAATAGGGTTTAGTACCTGACTACTTCCTTTCCGTGTGTATGTTATTCTTTTGTTACTGTCATCATTTTTTCCCACAGAATAAATACCTTATGCTTTTGTTAAGCTTACATTTAATTAAAATGTACAGAATTTGTGCAGTAAACTCGAATGAAACAAATAAAACAAGGGCCCCCTCTCTTGAAGGCATACGTTGTGAATGAAAAATGTCATTACAGACTAAAAAATTTTGCAGTAAACAGGGCCTACAGAGAGAAGTTTCCCCTGTAATGACATCCATAAAATACACAAATGGCACTTTTAGTACCATCCTGAATATGGCATTTTCTGTGCTCTACACACAATCTAAATGGTTTGATCATAGAGCATAATACTCCATTGGGTTTATAGAACAATCAATGTTCCATAAAATGATGTATTTATCCAATAGTGGGCTCAGCAGTTACTGGGGGATGACATTGTAGGACGCTGGCTGTGTGCTCTTCACACACACACACACACACGCCGGCTGTAAAACTTGCCTCACACTCCCGCCACAACTTCATCTCATCTGTGTCAAGTAATTTGCTGAAGCTTCAGCCTGGCTTAAAAAAAAACTTGTAATAAAAATTCATAGAATTTTCAGGAGAATGAAAGCTGATGACAATAGAAAGGTCACATTGTGTCTCCACTAAAGGGGTCAAAAGTCGTTAGCAGTTCTAGGACTGAAAGTAGATTTCATGCATCGTGAAGCAGATAAAGATGGCATTAGGAAGGCTTGTCTCCAGTGAAAGCCTGGGCCAACGAAATCCAAAATCCGTAAACCATTTGGGTGCTACTGGCCAGCACTTATTTTGAATTTTGAAGCTTTGTATTAAATGTTTATATGCTGCTAAGTGAAATCTCAGGCGTCGCTGGCTTTTTATTTTTGGTATTTTGGTAGGGCACTAGGAAAAGCTGGGTTGGTTCACTGTCACAATTAAAGCACTCTGAAGGTGACTGAAAACAAAAAAGTACTTTCCATATAAAAATTGGGGGCACACATGGCATTTTGATTCTTAGTCACATATAATCTTTCTCAACTTCAATTTTAAGATAATTTTAACAAGAATGTTAAAAAATCATACTTAATGTCTATTAAAATGAAACAATATTAACAGACTATGCTAATAAATTAGAGCCATATTTTAATGTCACAAAAGCTTATAAGTTTTTCAAGTGAAACCAGGATAAATGACAAATTAAAATTCAATGAAATATAACCTTTTAGAAATTCCAAAGCAGGGAATAAATTACTCTTACAACAGCAGTCACCAATATAGTTTAGCCAGTTAAATCAGTATCAATAATTGCTCTATAACTGATTCATTTTATAGACAATAATAATTACCTGATATAATTGCAAGACACCCGGTTACAGAGCTCACCTTCAAGTCTGGTTTTGAAAAATGGAATGCCTTCAGTCTCACGCTGGCACATATTATGAAGGGCTCTGATTTTAACACAAAACAGCATGAGCTTCCCGTGCAAAAACACACGCCCAGGGCTTCAGTGGCCTGTCCGGTGTCATAAGGATGGCGTGGGTTTGGGTGACCTTAGTCCTCTCTCCCAACAGCCAAGCAATCTCCCTGTCAGTGTTCTGGGCCGGCAGGGGCTGGTCAGAGCCTCATGCCTCCCTGCTATTTTCAAGGGCTAGAAACTGCACTCTGGTCGTGATACTAAAATCAACACAGACTTAGAAATATTTCAGTTATGTGTGATACAACATTAAGAATCATTTTTAGCCTTTGACATGTTTGTTAAATATGGTAGTTATATGAGTGAGATTTATGTCAGCACAGATTTGTTCTGGTCGTTATAAAACCAAAGCTAATATGAGTTGGCCTAGGGATGTGTCAAATATTTCACAAATAAGAATTAAAAAGTATTTTGGCAAATATTTGCTTTATGCTACACAAAGGTATATGTTGAAGAATTTACAGTTAAAAGTCATTGCTCTGTACTCAATTACATGAAAGCCATTGTTTTATAAGATGAGATGTGGAAGGAAAATAATCTTTTCTATGAAAAATTAACTTAAGTCCACACTATTTTGGAGAAACACTTCTACATAAATTTGACTACACAATTTCATAAGATACACATGTAAATATTACTGAAGAAATACAACAAACTAAGAAAAACTGCTTTTTTCCCCTTAACTTTCATTAGCAATATATTTAGCATTGGTAGCAACAAAAAATAATCATCTAAGATCTCTAAAAGGAATACTAAAAATAATCAGAAAAAATCTAAGAACAAATTTTATATCAAGTTGGAAATATAGAATTTTCCAGGTTTCTAAATTTCCCAGAATAGTCTCCATGGGCCTAAGTATTTCCATGGTCACTGAAGAGTGACAAAGAATAAAAGACAATATTTTACCTTTAAAGTCACAAACGCTTGGAAATTTTGTATTATATCAGACCCGTAGGTATATATTATCATTTTCATGCTCCCGCAGCAGCAAAGAGGAGGCCTGGAAGGCTACCTGACAGGCTTTGGAGAGGGCGGAGGGGGAAGGGAGCGTTAACTCCTTCTCTGCTGCTGTGCAACCCTGACCCCCGGGACAGACAGGCCATCGTGCTTCAGAGGTGATGGAATGGCATTTAAAGTTACACTGTCAAGTGCTCTGAGCTTGTCTTTCGCCCAGGAGGAGACTTTCTTAGCAACAGTGGTTGATTTATGAGGAGCAGAGAGTGCTCCCAGGGTCTGAAATCCTGCTCAGCACACGGCGGGGGTGGGGCGGGGCCCTGTGTGGGACCCTCCTGGTGCATTTTCAGGTGTTGGGGAGGGAGGGGTCTTCGGGGGGGTGGGGGGACCCCTCTCAGATCAGCAGTTTCAGCTGCAACAGTCTCAGGCGATAGCAGCTGGGGGCATGCAGCGTGTGCTCTTCAAACCTTCTGTATTTTGGGGTGGGGGGTGAGGGGTGAGCAGCGTAGGGGCTGCAGAAGGCACTGTGGAATTTCAGGCTTATGTGGGGAGAAGGCAAGTATGGGAGAGCCTTCCTGGAGACCTTCAAACTATACCAGATAAACAGCAGTGAATGCGAACTGGGAGTGACATTCTTCTTTGCATTATGGAATCAGAAAATTAAGCAGCCCAACGACCCTTTTCCCAGTGCCCTATGGCAGTCTTACACACTCCCAATGCAGGTGACACATTACAAGGAGACAGGACCAAGTTTTCAAAAGTTGTGCATGCGACACACACTTTCTGAGGTGGAATTACGCAGAGGAGGGGCCCAGCCAGTGCTGCGGGGGTTGCACGGCACAGTCCCCAATGGGCGGACTTTAAAAGGCTAACGAGGCCGATTAAACGCCTCTCCCTTTTGTTTTTTCTGGCTAATCCTATAAAAAGATCACATTCACTTTTGTAGTCATGTTTGTATTTCCTTTATATATTATGATATCTTCAAATCTTTCCCGAGGAAATTGCAGGAAACAGACATTTGTCTTCATTGTAGACACTTTTGTATGTAAGGTAAAAAACAAACCTCTATTCAGTAATGGCACAGAGGCACCATTAAAATCAAATTTACAGTAAACAGAACCTGCAGCTGGGGCAGAACACTGACTGTTAGTATTTTAATTATCGGCAAAGCTTTTGGAGGTCTAACATCTGCTCAGAGCCAAATGACAGCAGCTGCTTGTGTGCACTTAAAACAATGCGAGTTTCTTCTCTAAATATGAAAATGAATCCTATGTTCTGGGTTCAGGGCTGCCCTTTCCTGGTAAGCTGGCTATGCCCAGGAGGGTGCCCTGAGCTTCCATGGGTGCCGACTCGGTAAAGGGCAGACCTCTTCCCACGGATGCAGAAGTACTGGAGTCTGCTCACTGGCAACACCAGGGACTGGCCCCAAGGTCCCCGTGGGCTTCGGCGTGGCTGGTGGAGATGGACACTACGCCCCAGAGCTGCTCCGAAATCCACACCACTCCGATGGCTGCATGTCTGGACAGGAGAGCAATGGTGGAGAGCAAAGTCTGCCCGGCCTGTCCTCAGGTCTGCCCCGAGGGAGGGGCTCCACACTGTGCTGCTCTGGGACCCCGACCCCGGGCTCCGACAGATTGAGCTGAGGGGCACATGGCTGAGGGCCAGCATGGAAGCTGCAGGGCCCAGTGGACATGGTCATTGTCTGAAACCAGGGAACAACCCAATCTTTTTGAGAACACTTCCCTGAATATCTAAGTTAAAACCCCACTTTAAAATTGCACAGTATCTGTGACTTGGAACTTAGAGAATAATACGCTCCTGGGCTAATCAAACAAAAAACAAACTGGGAAGCTTGGATTCTTGCTTTGAAGTGTGGGGAATGAACAGAAGCAAACCTGCAAATTAAAACGGTGAGTAAAAAGCCAGCAGCGGCCTCTGCATGCAGAAGTCAGTCTCAGCAGCCATCTTCCGTCTGCACACCTTGTTGCTGGGATTGCGGGTTTTTTTTTGTTGGTTTGTTGTGTTTTTTTTTGAGGAGCAGCTCGATTTCAGAGGGGAATCCATAAAAAAGTACAATGCACAACCTGAGTCAAGTATGCTCCCTCCTGAGCCGGGTGCAGGGCCTGCCCCTGGGCCGCCTGTGACTGCAGCCCGGGGTGGACGCGGCAGTTCACCCGCATCTGTGTGCCAAGAGACACCACGCCTGTGCCACTGTGTCTCAGCAGCTACGCATGCCACCTGTGCTGCCCGTCAGCAAACTTCCGGAGTGATCATTTTTAAATGGGGCAGCATGGCTGCTGGGCTAACAACATGGTCACGGGGCAGAGCCGGGCAGTGTTGCATCGACAGGTGCACTGTGCTAAGTGAGGTGAGAACTTGGAAACCAGCTGTTTTATTATTAGTTCACATGGGGTTTAGAGGCTATTTTGCTTTTCTACTAACAAACTGTTTCTAAAGAGTTAGACGGTGCTCTCCGAAAGGCAGGACATGCTGCACAGGTGTGACCAGTCCCCTACCACTTGACAGCGATGCCTGAGGGGAGAAGGGAAGGGAAGAGGCACACTGAGCAACAGAGAACACATCGGAAATCTAAACCACCACATGCAATCAAAACCCAGGGACTCTCGGAAGAAACTGGGTGACGTTAAACAAGGCATGCCCAGTGTTCGAGCAGGCATCCAACACACTACCTGCTTGAAATAATCAACAAAGGTTAGCAAAGAAACACTTGGAATGTGTTCTAAGTGGGTCACTTCTGCTGGGATTTCCCCAAGTCACACAAAATAACGCCATCTGCCTGGCACTGCTGGATGAGGCTTCAGGGGACACCAGAGATCCAGAAAGCAGTTCCCCGGGCCCAGCATGACCCCGCGGCCGGCACACGCCACCTCAGCTCAGGGTTCCCACCAAGAACGAACGTGTGGCTCCTACAGCGTGAGAGCACCACAGCGCCACGATAAGATGTCAAACAGCTAATCACAACTTGCTGAGACTTAAAACTGTTATATGCTTAATCAAACTTTAAATTTTTACATTTTCTTGAAATCTCCAAGTACATGTACATATGTATTTACACACACACCCCAGCACAGTCTACTTTGTTCCAGGCGTTTGGTTTTCGGGTTATCTTGTCCTCACGCTCACAACCCTCCTCCAAAGGCATCTGTCAAGAGCGCACCCTGAGGTATGGCTGTGGCATACTGGGGTCACAGTGCAGATGCACGTAAGAAAGGAGGGACCCTGCTCTCGAGTGCGTCTACGTGGACAATTCTCAGGAGAAGCCTCTCCAGGCCTGTCTGCTGGGGCTGCCTCAGCAGCCACACAGCTGGAACACGATTCTTCAGACTCAATGCTTGAACAAAACTTGTTAATTTTTCAATAGCATTGGTGTTTTTAATAGCATTGGCGTATTTAAAGAGCTGTGACAGCTTTCAAACCTCTCAGGCCCAACGTTGACATTCCATGTCCTTCTCTCTTTCCTGGGACTCCAAACTTCAGACGGTATCCGTACACCTCCTGAGAGCTGCTGCGATGGATGGTAAGACCACACCTCTACCAGCTCCGAGGTCTTAAGCAGAGGTCAGGAAGTGGCAGGGCACAGCAACGGCCTATTTCCTATAGTAACAGACTGAGGAGAATAAATACCCACTGGGGCGATTACCAGCAAGACTACTAGTAGAATTTTCAGGTTCCTGAAATGTGCACAGGAAGAGGACATCTAAATACTTTTGTGATTTGTCACATTTATGGATCAGTTAAATAGTTTCTGGATAAACATGACAGAAATATGTTTGTTCTAAGACAACAGAATCAAAACTTGTCCACTGGGAATTAGTACATATTTCTTACTTGGACATTTCTTGAATTGAAAGTCAAATCTCCTCTGGTTTTGGGGAGAAATTAGGTAAATAATCTTTCAGTCCTTTGCATATGTCTCTAACCTAGCCCTCTGGAAGGAACTGTCACAAACACAGTGTCTTTCCCGCATGGAGGCTCCCTGAGGGCAGGGCTCTCATTTACTATGATGTCTCCAATGCTGGGCATGTAACAGGCCTGGAGAGGTCTGGCTTTGAGAGGAAGACAGCCTTCCTCATGCAAATACTCACTAGAGAATAGAGGGGCAGGCTGGCAGATCTTTAACACCCTTCAGCAGAGAGGAAGAACCTGAGCTCCACAGTTTGGATGGATTTCCAACTACCCCAGCAAGTTGCTCAGAAGACGATTCTCCAGGTGCTCATCTTTCTGTGCAGGCTGTGAGTGGACACACTGACTGCTTTTGTTCTAACTGCTCAGGGAAGTTTCTAGGGTGGACAGCCTTAGAAGACAGAAAGCGTGTCTTCTTCCAGAGCAAGAGCAGACTTACACTGTCCAAAATAACAAAAATAAGCCTCCTTCCAGGGCAAAGGACAGGAAATCGACTACTTATAGTAAGAGATTTGGGCTCTAGAGGCTCAGAGTGCCTCTCCTGTCCCCCAGGACCCCACCCACTGCAGCACCGTTGTCACCTGGGCCTCCCCCGCTGCCCTGTGGGACTGGGACAAACGCTGACCCTCTGGCGACTGCTCTTGCTGTGAATAATAAAGCTCTTTGTCTCTGACCCAGAAACCTCATGCCTGCTGGTAGCAACTAAACTGTGACAGGTGAACTTGTTAGCTTGCAAGCTATCAGAACTGTCAGCTCCCTAAATATTAGTTTATTCATCTATAAAATGGGGATAATAGTAATTATCGTCTTGAAGAGTGAATTAGAAAATCCTTGTAAAATGCTTAACAATGTGCCTGGTACATGGGGCTCAATAAATCTCAACCTTCATTATTACTCTAAGCATGATGTTTCACAGTTTAGTTCATAGCACCTGCTACTTGTTTACGTTTGGGCTCCACATTTTAAGACAAATGCTGACCAACAGGCATGAATACAGAAAAGAGAAAAATGATTAGGGACTTAAAAAATGTATTAAGAATGGTTTAAGCCGTCAAAGATTAAAGGACTATATTGTGGAAATGAGAACAGATTTATTCTAGATCGCTCTGGAGGGCAAAACAGGGAGCAGAAAGAAGTCATAGGGAAGTATACTTTGCATCAATAACGCTGATTCAGAAAACAAAACACGGTAATGAGTCTCCTGTTGGAAAAGGCTGGGTGATCACTTTTGGGGGATACTGCAAAGAGGACATACATCAGGTAAAGGCCTCTAATGTCCCTGTTAACACTGAGATTCTGATTCTAGATCTACTGAAGCAGGGAGCAGAAAGTCTGTTGAATATTCATGAACCTATCCAAATAGACAATCCAGGTGATTGACACATTTTCAGGAATCTGACAAACAAGGCCAGGATATGTTAAGCGAAACTGCCGGAGCAAGAGCGTGAGCTGTCTGACATCAAGTGACTCATTCTAGGTCCCTGACGCCAATCTCCGAGCCTGGCTCATAAATGCACAATACCCTCCTCAAGGTGGCATTCAGTTCCTCCAACCTTATGCTAGCTTTCTTGGCAGTTATCTAGATTTTTAATCTGCTTAGGCTTTTGTGGCTAGCACCCACCTCTCAAGCACTTTTATGTTTGCAATTGCATGCCCCCACACCTGACAGTGAAGCCTTGATGAACAGAACCCTTATGCAGAGAATCAAGGGGGTGGCCCTGAAAAGCCACTGCAGATCTGCTGCAGGAGCAGGGTTGTACTTGGAACACACCCCAGTGTCTGTGTTAAGGCCGCTTCCCCAGGGAGCTCCCAGCCAGGTCATGGCTTCCCTGACAGGTGGCACTGCTGAGACCCTACCTGCTCGACCCTCCTTTCTTCCCACTGCCCTTCACAGGGGCAGAGCTGTACTACAAACTGGCGGCTTGCCCACCTCCTCTGCTCCTCCCCCTCTCTCCAAGTGTGTGAAACACCCTCACAAGGGTTCTCCTCCATCAATCTCTTGCCTCTCATCTCACCCTAACCTCTGCTTCTTGGGGGACTTTAACACAAGTGGTCTGAGATGCGAAGGAAACAGGCAGTATGATGGGGACTGGGGACTGGGGACTGGCTCCCTCACCACCTGCCCTCCACACCCTGCAGGAGCTGTGCTCGTTAGCTAACAGAGCCAGCGGGAGCCGAGGCTGGACTCTGAGGTCCTGCGGTCAAGGCGGCCAGATCCCAAGGCTGGAAGCGTCCCTTGCACTCTCTCAGCACACGGGGTTTTACACCTGAGCAGTGTGCCGGTTTGAATAAAAAGCCATATTCTCTGATGCAGTCTTGTGATGTTTTGTGCTGATTAGATTTTCATGGAAATGCGCCCCATCCAACTGTAGGTGATAACTCTGAGATATTTCCATGGAGATGTGGCCCCACCCATTCAGGGCGGGCCTTGATCAGTGGAGCCATATAAATGAACTGAGAGTGAACTTTCAAAGAGGAGCTACAGCCAAGAGGGACACCTTGAAGAAAGCACAGGAGCTGCAGATGAGAGACAGTTTGAAGATGGCCCTTGAAAGCAGACTCTTGCTCCGGAGAAGTTGATAGAGGACAAATACCCCAAGTGCAACTAAGAGTGACATTTTTGAGAAACTGCAGCCTAGAGAGGAACGTCCTGGGAGAAAGCCATTTTGAAACCAGAACTTGGAGTAGACGCCAGCCACGTGCCTTCCCAGCTAACAGACGTTTTCCAGACACCATTGGCCATCCTCCAGTGAAGGTACCCGGTTGCTGATGTGTTACCTTGGACACTTTATGGCCTTAAGACTGTTAACTGTGTAACCAAATAAACCCCCTTTTATAAAAGCCAATCCATCTCTGGTGTTTTTGCATTCCAGCAGCATAGCAAACTAGAACAAGCAGTGATCCCAGGGTTCGGAGCAAACTCACCAGCAGGGAGCTCCCGGAGTTGCCCGGCAGACAGGAGAGACGGAATACAGAGGCCGAGGGATGCGGGCAGGCTGCAGCGGGTATATTTTGAGAAGTCAGTGAGCCATCAGAGAGCTATGCTCCAGCAGGGGCCTCAAAGGGCTGCCCTTTACCCAGGCTGCCAGGAAGGTGCTGGCGAGAGGGGCCCTTGCATCATTAGGAGTTCAGTGGTGTTGTCTTCTTAGGCCAGGGTGGACGCAGGAGAGATGGCACAGGAATATCCCTGGGGGTGACGGGCCCCTACGTCCTAGAGGCTAAGTGGAGGCTCTTTCTCACCACAGGGGTGGCCTGATGGGAGCTGTGGAAATGGTCAGGAGCACTGTGTCTCTAGGTCAGAATGGCTGTCAGCCAACAGGTGCTGCTTAACCTCCACAATACAAAAGGGGAGGCCGGAGGGGAGGTGCCTGGGGAGCCTGCCCCTGGCTCCAGGTCTGACCCACACCCATCTGCAGGTCTGCAGGTCCTTCCCCAAGGGGACCTCTGACTGTTTACCTAGGTGAGTGTACCCCAGGGAGAGGGTGACCCAGAGATTTCAGGACTACATATGCAGGGTCTCAGCTGACAATGACACCTACAGCCCCAAAGCACTGTCACAGCTCCCTTGTAAGACTTGACGCCCTCGGGGAAGCCCAGTACAACCATGGGCTCTGGGGGAGGGGGGGAGAAACAGCCACAACTGGTGGTCATTTCCACAGTGCCCATGCAGTTAGCATGGTTGCCAGGTGGATTGACCTTGAACTCAGCCCTCTGCCTGGTAGGGTAAGAGCTAGCCTGAGAAAGAAGGCCAAGTGGAAATCTGCCACCTCTCAAAATGGTAAATAAAGAACAAGATTGCACCTTGAGGACTCAGGCTTAAATAATGCAGAGGTGGTGGTCTCTATCATATCTCCATTTAATCTACCAGACTGGCACCAGGAGAAACCAGACAGATCCTGCATCTCGACTGTAGCTTAACCAAGCTGCAGTGCCAGATGCTCCTAGAGCAGGTTCAATGGCTGCAGGCACATGGTACGGGGTCACTGATTTAATTAATTCTACTTTTCCATTCCAGTTAGAAAAGAGGACCAGAAATAGCCTGCAGTCACTGGATATGGGCAGCCATATTCACTTACAGGTTTACCTCGAGGCTGTGTCAACCCTCCTGTCCTCTATCCTATCAGAGTCTGGAGAGAGCTGGGCTGCTGGGGAACACACACAGAGCATCACACCTGTCCACTGCATCAATGACGCCACGCTGATCCGACAGGGCAAGCAAGACACGGCTGCCTCGCTGGAGGCCTTTGTGAGACACACACAATCCAAAGAAGGAAGGAAGTCCACCAAGATTCAGAGACCTCCCACTTCAGCGGAGATTTTAGGGGTCCCGTGGACAGAGGCCTATTGGGATATCTCTCCCAAAGTAAGAATCAAATTGCTTCATCCTGCATCTTCTATCACAAAGAAGGAAGCAGAGAGCCTGGTAGACATCTTTGGGTTCTGGAGGCAACACATTCCACTCCTCGGAATACTGTTCCAGTGCACACACCAGGGGACACAGAAGGCGGCCAGCTTGAGGAGCAGGAAGGGGCTCCGTGGCAGGCCCAGTCAGGTGCCCCTGGGACAGTGCAGTGTGGAACCACGGCAGGCCCCAGCGTCAGAACCCCAAGGCAGGTCCCTGGGGTTCCAAGCAGGACCGTGGCGGCCACAGCAGGAATCACATCCATTTTGAGAAAGGGCTCCAGGCTGCGATGGAGAAGGAGCACTTGCCCGTGGGCACCAGGTCACTGTGCCACCAGAGCTGCCCACACACGCCAGGGTCCACTGGGCTCATGAGCTGTGAAGCTGGGAGGGCCTGGCAAGGGTCCATCACAAGGTGGAAACAACACACGGGGTATCAAGCCCGAGCAGGCCCGGAAGGCCTGAGCAAGCCGCATGAGGATAGAGCCCGGACTCCCACGTCACGACGCTGCGCCCGACAACAAGCACACAAGGCCAGGGATTTCAGGCCCGTCAAAACCAAAACTTTCTGAAAAGCCCTGAAGACGCTTTCGGCACAATGTCCACATTGTTATTTTCTAAACCCTACAATGGGAATTCACCTTGCAAATAACAAACCTGGAAACGGAAAGATCCTGTGTCATAAAGAAGCAAATACTGTTCACTATCTGGATTTTATGAAGACAAGAAAGTATACCAAAGCAGTTAAAAAAACCCTTCAATAGAATTCAAAACCAGAACTGAAACAAGCACCACAACATTTTAGTAAATTCTCAGTTAAGCAACAAGACTATTCCCCAAGTCTCTAGATATGCTGAGACTTTAGTTTTACTTATTTTACTAATTTAAATTTCCTCGATGTTTCATTTCAACTTGGGTATTTCAGATTTTCTTAATTATTACTTATTCAACAAATATTATTACTGAGAGCTCCTATGTAACAGGCTATGCAAATGTGAACAAAACTCCGGATTTTTTTTAAGGAATTGAGAATCTGTTTGAAGATATTCGCATGACAGATAATTACAATAAATGAAATATAAAGTAACCATAATAGAGAGAGGAGGGAAGATGGTGGCATAGAGAGGAGTGGTAGCTAAGTAGTCCCCCTGGAACAACTAAAAAAAACAAGAAACAACTAATAAATAATCCAGAATAACTGCAGGGAGACAAACAAGACCGTCCACTCATCATACACCAACCTGAATTGGGAGGAATGCCGGAGAGCACAGTATAAAATCTGTAAGCAAAACCTGTGGATCCGGCAGGGAGACCCCTCCCCCATAGCCTGAGCTGCAAAGCCTCATGGTGCCAGAGAGAAGCTCTCTCCCAGCAAGCAAATACAGCTCAGCTGAGCTCCAACTGGGGTTTTAAGTAGTGAGTGTGAACTGCTCACTACAAGTACGAATCTCCAAAAAACAGACAGAGGCTTTGGGTGACAACTGACCTTGGAGAACTAGAGCGTTGCTTTGGACTAGATCTGAAGGGGACTATCTGTTTCCTTTTCAGCTCAATGGAGAAAGCCCCAGCCATTATAGTTCCCAGGACCTGTGACTCAGAGAAGGGCGGAGATAGCACAAGCAGAGAGAGAGAGACCATTGATGTGCTAATGGCCTCCCCCTAGGGGGTCTATCCTCTCTAGGAGGAAAGGGGTGGGGCCCTTTCCATTCAGAACCAGACCCCAGAGCCTGGGGGAACACAGCCACACCTCCTCACACCAGTCAAGAATTATAGGCTAACAGGCACCATCTGCTGGGCAGAAAAGCACAGTGACCCGAGGCACAGGGTGAAGCAATTTTCTAAGACACACCCTCAGGGAAACCAGATACTGAATATTTCTTCCCTCTGGGACCTGAGCCAGTTCTGGTCTGGGAAAACCCGATTTGGATAACTAACGAAACCATGCCTAGACAACAGAGGATTACAACCTACGCTAAGAGGAACAAAGTTATGGCCCAGTCAAGGAACAAATGTACACTTCATCTGAGATACAGGAATTTAAACAACTAATGCTAAATCAATTCAAAAAGTTTAGAGAAGATATTGCAAAAGAGATAGAGGCTGTAAAGAAAACACTGGGCATACAGAAGGCAGAAATCGAAAGTTCAAAAAAACAACTAGTAGAATCTATGGAAATGAAAGGCACAACACAAGAGATGAAAGACACAATGGAAACATACAACAGCAGATCTCAAGAGGCAGAAGAAAATACTCAGGAAATGGATTACAAAACACCTGAAAGCCTACATGCAAAGGAGCAGATGGAGAAAAGAATGAAAAAAATATGAGCAATGTCTCCGGGAACTTAAGGATGAAACAAAGTTCAATAATGTACGTATCATTGGTGTCCCAGAAGAAGAGAAGCGAAAAGGGGCAGAAACAATAATAGAGGAAATAATTAATGAAAATTTCCCATCTCTTATGAAAGACATAAAATTACAGATCCAAGAAGTGCAGCGTACTCCAAACAGAATAGATCTGAATAGGCCTACGCCAAGACACTTAATAATCAGATTATCAAATGTCAAAGACAAAGAGAATCCTGAAAGCAGCAAGAGAAAAGCAATCCATTACATACAAAGGAAGCTTAAGAGTATGTGTGGATCTCTCAGCAGAAACCATGGAGGCAAGAAGGAAGTGGTGTGATATATTTAAGATACTGAAAGAGAAAAACCACCAATCAAGAATCCTATATCCAGCAAGGCTGTCCTTCAAATATGAGGGAGAGCTCAAAATATTTTCCAACAAGACAGACAATGAGAGACTTTGTGAACAAGACACCTGTCCTACAGGAAATACTAAAGGGAGCACTACAGAATGATAGAAGACAGGAGTGCGTGGTTTAGAACACAACTTTGGGAGACGGTGGCACAACAATGTAAGTACACTGAACAAAGATAACCATAAATACGGTTGGGAGAGGAAGGTTGGGAGCATGTGAGACACCAGAAGAAAGGAGGAAAGATAAAGACTGGGACTGTGTAACTTGGTGAAATCTAGAGTGTTCAACAGTTGTGATAAGATGTACAAATATGTTCTTTTACGAGGGAGAACATGCAAATGTCAACTTTGCAGGGTGTTAGAGGTGGGGAGGCATTGGGGGAGAGATGCAATCAACATAAACTAGAGACTGTAACTAATAGAATCATTGTGTTATGCTTCCTTTGATCTGACAAGGTGATATACCAAGGTAAATGCAGATGGGGGGGGATAAGGGAGGCATGTTAGACACTTGACATTGGTGGTATTGTCTGATTCTTTACTCTGCTTTGATTTAAGTTTATTTTTCCTTTTGCTTCTTCTTAGCTGTCATTTTTTTTCCTTTCTTTTGCCTCTCTACCTTCTATGACTCTCCCTCCTGCCTTGTGGAAGAAATGTAGATGCCCTTATATAGATAGTGGTGAAGGTGGTGAACACAAAAATATATGACCATACAGAGAACCATTGATTATTTACTTAGGATGGAATGTATGGTGAGTGAACAAAACCATATTTAAAAAAATGTGTTGATGACAAAACCTTGAGGGCAATATACTGAGTGACATAAGCCAGACACATAAGGACAATTATTGCAGGGTCTCGCTGATAGAACGAATTATAATATGTAAACTCATAGACATGAAATACAATGTACCAGGATATAGGACGAGGCTTGAGAATGGAGCAGTTGCTTAGTATGAGCGGAATGTTCAACTAGGATGAACTTGGATGTTTGGAAATGAACAGATGTGTCGGTAGCAAGATGTGAGAATGACTAACAGTGC
>PVKY010000674.1:0-42539 GCA_004027775.1 Bradypus variegatus
AGCTCCAAGGCCATGAGCTGCACTGTCTACACGGGGACCAGGAAGCTCCAAGGCCATGAGCTGCACTGTCTACACGGGGACTGGGAAGCTCCAAGGCCATGGCTGGGCTGTCTACACGGGGACCAGGGAGCTCCAGAGGCCACAGCAAAGGCCAAAGGCCATGACTCATCTGGTCCTCGCGGAAGCCGTGCAAATCTGTGGTCACTTCGCAGACTCAGGGAGGTGCAGTGGCCAGTCTGGGGCAGAGCCTTGGACACCGAGGGGACACTTACAGTCACTGGATGTTACGGGTAAAGAGGCTTTAGAGAGAAACTCATCTAAACCCTCTCTGTCCAGATGGGGAAACTGAGGCCCAGGGAGAGGCAAGGCTGCGGCCCAGGTCCCAGGAGCTGGTCAGGGAGGCCTGAAACCAACCTGCCTTCTACAGCTGACATTCATTTCTTCTGTCATTAACGTTTAAATGAGGGGTGAAGGCTAAGCAGGTGTCCATTCAATTAACACAATTAGAAAACAAATTAAAAACCACAGATAATCCCCACCTCTGAACCGGGGGTGGCGATCTAAACTGCGGGACAGTGAGAGAAAAACGTGCTTAAAGTTACAGGCTGTGCAACTCTGGGCTGATCCTAAGAGCCCTGGAGCTGTGTAAGCTGCAAAGGGGTGAACTGCCCAGCAAAGGGAGGAGCTGCAGCCCAGTCTAGCTGTTCTGAGATGTTAGACAGCTTTTCCAAGGAGAACCATAGGACGCAGGGCAGAGCCATCTTGGTGGAAACCAGCTCCTCCCTCTTCCTCCTGTTCTGATCTGGAAACCGAGGCCCCCCTGGGGTTTGCCCATTGTGGAGGTGGCACCCCTCAGCTGTGCCCCCACCCCACTGAACCGCCAGCTTTCCAAAGCCCCAGCTCTCTGAATCCCTGACAGAAGCCGGGGCCCAGGTCTGGGGTTCTGGGAGATCCCGGGGGAGGGGGCTGATACCTTCCTGGGCCTGGAGAACCCATGGTCTCCCTAGCTGACAAACGGGGAGCCTGAGCCCCAAGGACACACATGCCCTTTGGCCCCGGTTGCTCAGTTAATCGGGGTGAGATCCCATCTGGCTGGCTGGTGGCTAAAGCTGAGCGGGACAGCGTTGCCACTGCCCTAACAGAGGGTCCCAGGTGGGGCAGGGGGTGGGCCTGGCGCGGGGCCGGGACCCACCCCGCGCTGGGCCTGGCTCACTAGGTCATCGTGCAGCGGTCACTGTCTGCCCGGAACCTGAACCACGCGAAGGCCGGCTCCGTCCTGGCCGGCTACCTCAAGATGCTGCCCATGGCGCTGATGGTCATGCCGGGGATGATCAGCCGCGTGCTCTACCCAGGTAGGCAGCCCCCAGGGCCGGGGGCAAGGGCCGGGGAGGGGGCCCAGGGCCCTGGAGGCGGCTGGTTTTGAGGTGCGCGTCCCAGCCCTCCATTTGCTGCTGTGTGACCTCAGAGCTGTGAACCAGCCTCTCTGTGCCGCCACATCCCTGTCTGCCAATGAGGGGCCCGAAGGCCTGCCATGCAGGGCCATGCTAAGACACGGTAACACTGGGGTTTTTGGCACCCGAAAGCCAGATGAAGTTGCCTTTTGGAAATGGGGTGCTGGGAGCCCCCAGAGTTGGTAATGGCCTGTCGTGTGGCTCTGAGTGGCTCCCGACCTCACCCCATGCGTCTGTTTCCTCATCTGATAAGTTGGGGACACTGATCTGGGAGATGACAATTCTGAGCTCTCGGGGGATTTGGGAGAAGCGGCTTCCGGTGTGCAGGGACCCCCACCTCCACCCTCACCTACCTGGGCCTGCTTGTCTGGGGACACCTGTGCCTGCACCCTCCTCGAAGCGTCCACCTCTTCTCTCCTCCGACTCTGGGCCCACGGGGAGCCCACCAGGGGCCCCCCAAAGGTCCCCCGGCTCATGTGGGGGGCACTCAGCTGCCGGCGGGGCGGCTGGCCAGGCCCATTGGCCACCTGCTCGGAGTGGCGCCTCTGGAGAGCGGCCGTGCGCTCCCTGACCTCGAAGTACTCGTCCGACACGGAGGAGGCCCCCGAGGGCTGCCGGGCACCGGGGCTGGGCCCGGAGCTGCCCGACAGGCTGTCCTGGTCACTGAGGGTCACATAGTCATCGTCGTCTTCCTCCTCCTCCCCGTCAAGCCCGTTGGGGACCGCCGCCCCGAGGCCATTGGCGTCATCCTGGGTCATAGACAGCTGCTGCTGCAGCGGGGCCTGGCCAGGGTCCGCCGTCCCGCAGCCTGTCCCATTCTGAGCCGCTTCCTCCCTGGGGGTCTCCGGCACCTGGCTGGCATTGCCACCCTCCTGCACGAGGAGCTCTGCCACGGGGACCGTCCGGGGCTTGGGCACAGGAGCCCGTGGCTCAAGGCTCCCGTGGGGGAGGCCGTTCTCGGCACCGGGCTGTGGGGTCGAGCCGCCCCCCTGGCCCTGCCGCCACGGCTCATACTGGTTCCCGGCCTGGGACGTGTCCCGGATCTTGATGCGGTTCATCTGGCTGGGCTGGGGGTTCCAGATGGTGGGGTCGATGATGTTGATGTAGCCCAGGATGTCGCTGCCAGGCTCGGGGTCTGGCTCCACCCAGGTGGGCAGGTAATCGAACATGTTGGCCCGCTCCAGGTTCAGCAGCCCGGGGTGCACGGGCAGGGGCAGCTCAGGGAGCTCCCCTGGCCTCTCGGGCAGTGCTGGGCCCCGCAGCCCCGATGGCCCCTTGGGGTCCGGCTGCTCCGGGGTGGCCTTGGCGAGCTCATCGGCGCTTTTGGCCTTGACCAGTGCATACTTGGGGTTGACGAGCTTCTTGGCCACGGTGCCCGAGGGCGCCAGTGGTACCACCGAGGGCAGTACGATGGGCTCTGGCTCCGGCTCCTTCTCCATGGGGACGCCCTTGAGGTTGACGCCGTGCGACATGAGGTACAGCTCCTGGAACTGCCGGTCGAACACCTCTACCACCTGGCCGGACAGCACAGAGATCACGTTCCGGTCCGTCCTCGCGGCCGACCACGTGAAGCTGCAACACAGAGGGGGCCGCGCGGTCAGGAGCCCCGAGGCCCCGCAGGGACCCACACGCGGACGTGACCTGGACGGTGGATTCAGGCCCCAGGTCAGGCAAGAGAAGGGGGCCGGGGCGGAGGAGACACGCAGCCTCCTCAACCCACTTGAGCCTCAGTTTTCCCCTCCATCAAATGGGGTGTCAGTGCATCCCCCTCGGGCCAGGATGAGGATGTGTTAAGGTGGCATGTGGCACACCCAGCCTGCACTGGGCACTGGGACCTTCTCCCGCACATGGGGGCTGGTGCCACCATCTGTCCCTCTGCCACCAACAGCCCCCAGCTGCCCTGAGCCTCCTCCACAGTATGAGGGACCCACTGCCCTGGTCCCCAGCAGCATCGGGGAGAGATGACCTCTGCAGGGCCCCGGGACACCGCGGGCCCCACTCTGACCACATTCCCAAGGGTGGCTCTTGGGGCGACCACCCTGGCCCAGCCCCCCAC
The DNA here is from genome assembly GCA_004027775.1 of Bradypus variegatus. Taxonomy (NCBI): domain Eukaryota; kingdom Metazoa; phylum Chordata; class Mammalia; order Pilosa; family Bradypodidae; genus Bradypus; species Bradypus variegatus. The sequence continues at coordinate 3,508 of PVKY010000674.1, forward strand.
CCCCCCCAGGCTGGGAGATGGAGCCAAACAGCCACATGGACAGAAGCCCCCCTGGGCCTCTCCGAGGGGGCAAGTGGGGTGCCCCTCGGCAGCTGGGATCCAAGGGCTGGAACACCCAGGGGCCGTAGGTCAGGCTTGACGGCGGGAAGTGGCCAGGAGCGGGCATCACCTGTAGGAGCCGCACACAGCGCGGTCGCCATCCACGAACATGAACTTCTGGGCCAGGGCACCCTTGAACTTGGTCGCCGACCGGGTGAAGAACTCGGTTCCTCCGCTGCTCCGCACGCGCAGGTGCTGGGCGGGGAAGAGGGGAGGGGGACAGTTAACAAGCGCCGTGTCGCCACGTCAGCAACACGGGGTTCCAGGAGGGCTAGGGGAACGGGTATCCTGCCGGAAAAGGGGCCTGTGGCCAGGCTGGTGGGGGAACGGGGGCTCGAGGGCAGGAGAGCGATGAGGGCACATCATGGGGAGCCCCCCCAGTGGCTGGGAATTCCCATTTTTAGCATAAGCCCCAGTGATTCTGGCCCAGGGCAGGACACCTCTCAACAGCACCACAACCTGTCTGCTTGCACGCCCCCTGAACGGGAGCCTCACTCCCTGCGAGGGGCTCTGGGCCACCCTGGGGCACTTGCCCTCCACATTCTGTCGGCCCGAACTGTGGTTTACTCCTCTGTCCCCATCGTCCACTCACCCCCTGCCCACGCATCCATCCTCTCTTCAAACCGGGCTGGGGCCCCCAGCTGCCCACAGGGGTCACCATGTCAAGTATCCCATTGGAGGTGACTGGGGACCAGGCAGGTAAATGGCAACAACCCGGAATGCCAGCCCTTAGGGGAGCAACCACGGGCGCGGGGCTGGAGGAGGCTCCTGGGAAGAGAGGACCCCTAGGCCGCTGTGTGAGAGGTGAGGAAAGGGAGGGACGTTCCCAGCGGTGGGACACCACCCACCTGCCACGAGGAGGCAGGGGACCTCAGGGTCGGCTGAGGGAGGAGGGTTGGGTGACAGAGCTCCAGAGAGGAGCTGACCAGAGACCCCACGGCTGGTGGAGGGCCGGGTGGGGGCCTGAGGGCCTGGGAGGAGGAGAGCAGTGACAGAACATTCCGGCATCCAGAGTGGAGGATGTACCAACAGGGAGGTGGAGGAAGGGGACAGGGCGGAGGCCGCTGGGTGTGTGTCAGGGGATGAGGTGGGTCCAAGTCAGGGAGGGGGCAACAGAAAAGGGGGCTGGGGCCGAGCGGGCCCCTCCGGGTCAGGGCAGCACCCCGAAGCCGACATGATGGGCACGGGCCTGTGGTTGCCCGTGCACTGCCCCCCGGCTCCCACAGCCGCCTGGCTGAGATCAGCCTCTGGCTCTCCTGTCGCAGGCCGTGGCCTGTCTGCACAGGGCCAGCTGAGCAGGAAGCTGGCCGCGGCCCAGGACAATTAGTACGCGTGACTCTGTACCTGCACAGGGCACGCTCGGGGACGGGAAGGAGGTAGGAAGCCATCCTGTCACCTGCCCGATCGCAGCCCGGCCCCGCGGCTTCTTGGGTTCCCGCAGGCACGCTTGGGGTGCTGGGGCCGGTACCCTTTTCAGCAGCACCTGTCCCCCCACACCCCAAACCTTGCCTGGGAGCTTGGAGGGGCAGCCCCTTACAACTCAGATGGGCTTAGCCCCTGGGAGAATTGCTGTGTGACTCTAAGCTGGTTGCTAAGCCTCTCTGGGCCTCAGTTTTCCCATCTGCACACTGGGTGGGGGGTGGCCTGGAAATCCAGCCCTGCGCTCGGTTGCCAGAAGGGACTGCAGCAGGGACCACCCCCAGCCCGGGCGTCCGGCCCACCCCCTGCCTGTTTGTTCCTGGGTGGGGCCACCCCAGGGGCCTGGCCCCGATGAGGTAACGTCTCATGAATCCGGGCTCAGGGGAGCAGAGGAGGATCCACAAAGCCACATTGTCTCGAGCTCCCGGGACACCCCCAGCAGGGCGCAGAGACGTCAGGTCCAGTGGGTGGCCCGGGGCAACTCAGTGGACCTTCAGGAACCGCGAGGGACAACAGTCTCTGCAGAAATAATAGGGGGGCAGCGACTGGACCCCGTGAGGACATCGGGGTGCCCTGGGAAGGGGATGAGGAAGACAGCCAGTTGGGGCCCGCCAAGCCGACTCCAAGCTTGGCAGCGGCAGGTGGGAAGGGGGTCAGGGGCCTCTTGAGCTGCGGTCACCCCTGGCTCTGGCCCTGGCTGCGCTGCACCCCAGGCTTCCCAAGTGTGAACTGGGCTCCCCAGCCTCATGCCACAGGGTGCAGGTGGGGTCCTGGGAGATGTCGGCACCCTGCGGTGTGGCCGTGCCATCAGGGCTGACAGGGTCCACCTAGAGGAGGACCGACTCCCCAGGGCAGCCTCTAGCCGCCGTCTGGAACAGTCAGGTGTGTCTTGGGGAGGGGGGTCTCCCGAGGGCTGGGGGACAGGCTGTGTCCCGGCACTGATGCCACCAGGGCACCATCCAGGCCCTGCCCTCCAAGGGGCCCGCTGGGCAGCACCCAGGCCTGGGGAGAAGAAGAGGGGGTCCAAATGTGTACGATGACCAGGCCTGAGCTGGGGGGCAAATGAGGCCTGCCCAGGGGTCCAGGGGGCTGAGCTCTGGGTTATCAAGGCGCTGGAGGCTGGGGAGCCCCTGGTGAACCACCCTTGACCCCCGGGCCCAGACTGAGGGGTGCCTGGCTCACCCCCTGTGGGTTGGACAAATCCTTGCTGTGGGGGCCGCCAGTATCAACTCCTGGTTGTGACCTTCAAAAACGTCGTTCACGGATGACCAGCCCTGCTTGACGAGCACCCCTGGGCCTTGCCGCCGCTGCAGGTGCAGCCAGGCCGGGGAAGGCAGGACGCAGGAGCCCCCTGGTGCCCACCACTGGTCCCTGGAGAAGAGGCCCCAGGAGGTGTGGGGGCCAGGCCCGCCGGGGGGCCTGAACTGGTGGCCGGTGCTCGTGAGCCCACCCAAGGCCATCCCACTACTGCCTCGCCTGGCGTGGCTTGTGCATCAGAACCGGGTTTGGCCTCTGCCCGGGTGGCTGCCGGTTTTTCCAGTCCGGCTGCACACAGCCACTGATGGTTTAGCTCCTGGGCTGGGGGCCTGGAGACCCAGCCCGCTTCCCACTGGCCCTGGGCACCCCTCAGCTCCCGGCATTGCCCCCACAGGCGGCTCAGAGCCGTGGCTGCTTCTGGGCGCTGGGCAGGGGCTCTCATCCTGGAGAGGCTGGGAACCCCAGACACTGGTGTGGGGTTGCCCGTGTGTAAGGCAGCACTTCCCCGAATGCGTGGCTGTGGGCGCAGAGCCCAGGGGCGGAGACTGGGGGGGCTGCCTGGAAGAGGGGTGCTGAGGGGGGAGGGGACCCAGACCAGAGCCAGGGTCTCACGGAGGGGCCGTGCCCACCTCCAGAAGGAACGGGAAGGCTTCACGACCGGGTGACTGCCACACCCAGAGCCGCCCTCTGTCTTGGTGGCTGCCCATGGTGGCATCCCCACTCCACAGACGGGAAGACGGAGGCCCAGCAAGTCAGCACGTGGCCATCTCCCCATGCTGACGCCCGACCCCGGCCGCTGGGGGCACCCCTGGCCATGGTGTGGATCCCGGGCAGGTCGGTGCAGGGCGGGGGCGGGCAGCCAAGGGCGGGCCCAGGCGTCACCGGCAGAGGAAGTGCTCCTGAGCAGGCCCAGGCCCAGCCAGCCTGTGGGCAGGGAGGCAGAGGGTGGGCAGGCCCTGACTGGGGTCTCCTGGATGGCATGTGGCCGGCTCCGAGGGGGAGCTGAGGAAGCCAGGGCCGTGCTTTCCCACGCAGGTGTCGGCCGACCCCCAGCGCCAGGTTCCAACTGATGTCACCTACGGGTGTTGGCTGGGCTGGGGCCGCTGCAGGGCCAGTGGTCAGCCTGGGGTTAGGAGACGCTGAGGGGCTGGCGGGTGGGGGAGGCCTCGCACTGGACACCGTCCCCCAGGGCCTCGGTTGATGATGTGCGTTCCCGCCAACGGCCATGCCACACTGTGTTCTTAACAGCCCCCGTCTCCTGTCATTTCATCTGCAAACAGCCTGCGAGGCCACGTCACAGCCACGAGGAGCTGGCGGCACGTGCCCGGGTGGCACGGTGGGCTGGCGCCACAGGTGGGTGTGTGCGTGGGCAGGACCCCAGCGTCCCTGCGGCACGTGCAGCCTCCACCCAGGGACGACAGGCGCGGGGGCTCTGTGCCCTCCCAGTCCCTGTCGGTTCCTCCGGGTGCAGCCCCAGATTGGGCAGGAGGCCTGGGGGCAGGTCCTGGCCTCCCTTTGGCCTCATTTTCCCCATCTGTCTCATCAAATTGGGGGGCTTCGGGGAACGGAGGAGTAAGCAGGGCCAGCAGGGCTGGGGGCCAGCGAGGGAGGGGGCCATGTTTCCAGCGCCCACCCCCCAGCTTCTCTTCTTTCTTCCTGGGAGCTTGAAAATCTCCAGCCAGGGACGACACCCCGTCCCACCGCTGCGGGCAGGCCCTGGGTTAAAATCTGGCTTCATCTGCAAACTAGGGCTTACATGTGGGAACTCGGGGTGGGCAGCACACAGCTGGGCAGGGGCGGGCACACAGGAGGGGGCTCTCCCAAGCAGAGCCTGGGGGTTTCTGAACTGCTGCCCAAGCCCCGCGGCTCCTCCCTCCCAGGGGCTCATTCAGCTGCAGCGGGGAGCGCAAGGCCGGGGTCAGCGCATCAGGTGGGGGACTGGGCACCATGACCCAGAGCCATGGAGGCCGACACCATGACCTCGTGCCCACTTGAAAGGACCCCACCCAGGACAGGGGTGGGAGTGCCCCAGGAGAAGGCCCCCAGATTACGGGGTGGGGGCCCAACCCTCATTGACCAGCCAGCGCCCCCCTGCTCGGCTTCCCTGTGCATCCTGAGCCACACTCCCGTGGGGGACAAGCCGCACACAGGTGGTGCCAAGTCATGTCTGGGTGGAAGAAGGGCTGTCCCTGCCCCCAGCTGGGGCACCGGGTGCCAAGGTGTCTGAGCAGGAGAGCCCAGCTGCTCCTATCTGAGAGACGAGACCCTGGAGCCCAGAGAGGGCACAGCTGCCTGGGGAGGTGGTGAGCTCCTAGTCACTGGAGGTGTGCAAGCAAGGACAGATAACCAGTGTGAATAGGCTGCTGGCAAATGACACAGGAAGCAGCACCTGGCCAGCACGTGACCGTATTTACCTTGCCTCTGGCCGTGGGAGGTGGTGAGCACCTTGTCCCTCGGGGTGTTCGGCTACCTGGCAGGAGGCCCTGGGATCACTTAACTCTGGGTACCTGGTGTTTGTTGACCGACTGAATGACCTCCCCACCTTCCAGCCGCTCACCTTGAGGTGCCCCAGGTGCATGCGGGCACGCTCGCACATGTGCAGGAAGTACTTGACATTGCTCTCGTCCACGATGATGTACACAGCTACCTTCCTCTTGAAGCCAGCGTCCAGCAGGTCCTTGAAGATGTCCACATCGGTGAACATGTCCATGACCACGGCAATCACCTGGAGCGGAGAGAGAGCCGGGGTCTGTCAGGCAGCTCAGCGGGGGCACCGCACAGCCCTCCGGGACACCCCAATCCAGCCCCACACCCAGGACCAGGATGTGAGAGACGGCCGCTCAATCTGAGGGGTCTGGCTGGCACCCCAGCTTTAGGATTTGACACTCGGGACATGGGAATTCTCAACCAGGGGCCGGATTGGCCTCTCCGGGGGCAGCAGGGATGGTGGGGACACATCTGATATCCCCACAGCTTCCGTAAGGCAAAACCTCAGAAAACAGAGCTCAGCTAATCCGGCCGGGAAAGGTGGAGAAGCACCCCTGGGAGGTGACAGAGTTGGGAGGGAGCGGGGTTTACGACAAGCCTGGGAATGGCTCGTTCCAAAGGTCTCCGGGCTGGGAATGTTCTGGGTGCTGAGCCCCCACCCTGGCTGTCCCCGCTCCGAGGAAGGCAGGGCCCAGCTCTGGCTCAGCCCTGGGCCTCTGTTCTGATCTGCTCTAGGGGCCGTCCCAGGGCCTTGTGCCGGCATCCCGGGATGCTGAGATGACCCGGGGCGTGGCTGGGGTCACCAGCTAGGGAAGGGGCACATCCCAGCCAGTGTGGACTTTGGCACCGGCTTGGACAGGGCCTGAGTCAGAACGTCCCCTCCTGTCACTTGACGGCACCTGTCATGGCAGGTGAGCTCCAGCCTCTTGGAGGTGGCTGAGGATGGCAGCTGGGGCAAGGAGCACTGCCTGGGGGGTGAGCAGCCCGAGGCCCAGCAGGCAGGCAGCAGCAGGGGTGAGCACAGATGGGGGCTGGGGGGCCTCGGAGTGGACGTGGGGCGTCGCCAGCCTGGACAAGCAGGGACTGCCTTGTGGGGTGACCGTCAGGCCCTGCCCCAGCTCCCAGTCTCTCCCCGGCACCCTCTCCTCCCTGGCCTAACGGGGCAGCTAAAGGGAAGTTGCAGCCCAGGGCTGTGCCAGGTCATGGCCTGGGAGAGGCCTCACACAGAGGCTGGGATGTCCCCCAGGCCACACAGCTGGGGATGGTCGGCTCGAACCTTCCAGTCCTGGGCTGGGCGGCCCAGCGGTAGCCACACATCCTCCCCACCCCCAGGAGGGCAGCCTGGCAGGATTCCCAGGGCTGGGACCACAGACGAAGGGCCAGGAGGTGGCCTGGAGCCGCTGGTAACGTGTCTGCACACCCCATGGTGAGCTCAGCAGGCCAGCCAAGCTGCTCCCGGGCCTCAGGCCCCACTGCCCTGCCCCACAGGGACCCCAGCTTGCGGGCCCGCTTTCTCACCCGTACAGCAGGGACTTGAGCACAGCCAGACACACCCAACCCTGAGTGGGACCCCGACCTCGAGTGGGGGGGTCCCCATGGACATCCACAGCTGTCATCTCCCCGAGTTGGCATCAACTGTTGCAGGCTACACGTGCTGCTTCAAGCCCAATTTGCAGCTGGATAAACTGAGGCTCAACCAGGTTGGAAGAGGGTTGGGCACCATCCTGCCCTCAGATCCCCCGATCCCCCGGCCAGCCCCAAGGCCCCTGTGTCCCAGCACCCCCCCCCCAGTTTCGTGTGCTACCCCGGAAAGGGGCCGAGTCTGGGTAGAGCCAACGCGCTTTCCCCTGGGGGCACGTCACCCGCACATCAGCTGGGCCCAGCAGGACCTGGGCCACTGGCATTGCTCCCCGTCACCCCTGATCCGGAGGTCGTCTGCTGTCCGGTTAGAGGGGTCGGGGCCGGCCCCGCAATGGGTCCACACAGGGTCCTGGGGGCTGCCGGCTCGCCCAGGTTACCATCCAGTCAGAGCCATGGAGGTTTCTTGGGGGGCCTCAAGTCCTGTCAGCCCCGGGGCCAGAGAGTCCAAGGCCAGAACCCCAGCTCCTTCTCCGAGGCCCCATCCCAAGTTCCTCCTGCTGTTGACAGGGACAGCTGTCCCTGGCCATGTGTGGACCGGGGTGACCATCACCTCCCTCGGTCCACCAAGCCCCCTGCAAGGGGCGGCTGCTACTCCCATTTTACAGATGAGGACACTGAGGGTCTGAGAGACCCACAGCCTCACCCAGTGACCCGTCTGGGCGCTCGCAGCAGGATGAACGTGTCGCAGCTCAGGGAGGCCTCAGGGCACTTTTATGCACTGGGAACACGAGCAGACACCCAGGGGCGACCTCAGGAAGTGGGCGGCCTTGAACGGTCACAGCTGGTCACTGGGCCTCAGTTTCTCCATCTGCACCCTGGGGTGTTGGCCAGGCTCGTGTTCAGGTTCTGTCCGCGGCTTGATGCACCCACCTGGGCTGGCCCCCCACACCTCCCAGGAGCCCTGGGAAGAGAAAGGAGGGCAGGCCGGAGCCCAGACACACCCCACCCCCTGGGCAGCCGGGCCTGGCTCTGAGGCCAGCTCCTCTTGTGACCTCCGGGACTGGCTGTGTCACCGTGAGCGGTGTCCCAGGAGGCAGGGACGGCGAACCCAGACCCAGAAGCCCCTCACCCAGGGACCCGGCCCCATCGAGGAGTTCTGGGGTGGCCCCAGCCCCCACCTTCCTAGGCTGCTTAGCCCAAGTCCCAGGGAAGGGAGGGGACCTGGGAGGGAGACAAGCAAGGGGCAAAGGGCAGACATGGATGGGGGGAGCAGGCAGGCAGCAGGGGGCCAGATGGTGAGAGCCCCCCGCCCCTACCCCAGCCGCATCCCTCCGCCTCCTCGGACCGGAGGCCTCCTGCACGTCTCTCCCGGGAGTGTGCGGTATGGGGCACCCTCACAATGTGTTCTCCCTGCAGGGCTCCCACTTCCTGCAGGGCCCCCCACCCCAGGGCTGGGCCCTCAAGCCTCCTTTCTCCAAGGCCACCCCCTCCCCAGCCTGGCAGATCGGGACACCCGCTCCGCTCGGCCCCTGCCTGTGTTTTGGATCCTCCACCTCTCTACCCTGCTAGGCTGCTGCTCCAGCCTTCTCCCCATCCCCATCCTGCCCCCCAACCTCCCGACGGTTCAGAACCCCCATAACATCCTTGGGATGGGACAAGAGGTGGACTTGCCCCCGAACGTGACAGTTGCTAAAACGATCGCTCAGAGAGGAGAGGACATAGATGTGGGTGCCTCTGACTCCCAGGCAGTGGCCCGGGGCACTCGGGCACAAGGGGCAGCATCTGTGCCCCAGAGGAGCCTGCTCTGCCCCCCACCCCCCCCGACAGACCCCCCTCCAGCTCTGTAAAAACTGCTGCCGGCACTGGGTCATGGGGGCATACCTTGGCCCTGGCAGCAGTCTGGGCCCCCTAAGAACAGACCTGAGGTTGGAGCTCTGGGTGAGCAGCAACCCCTCCCTGGGCCTCAGTTTCCCCATCTGTGAATATGCAGTCTAAGGGCTTCTCTTGCTCCACTGTCCGCTAAGGGATGCCCGACTTCCCTGCGCCCTGCCCAGGTGGCCAGCGTGGCCTGTCTGGGCTGGCCAGGGTACCTCGCCCACGGCTGGGGAGGGAATTTCTGGCTGCCCGGGCCCCCCTCCCTCTTGCACCATGACCACAGGCTCCCTGCCTCGCCCGCTGCAGACACCCTGCCTGCGGCTCCCCAGCACCCACAAGAGTTGTTTTCTGGCTTTCCTGTGTCCACAGAACCCACGGTTGAGGCAGAAGCGTACTCAGAGGGCGAGTGGGCAGAGCAGGTGTTGGTGGCAGTGGCCAGGGGAGGAGGGGCAGGGGCGAGATGGGCCCCACAGCACGTGTCCCCCGCGGTCTGCCCCCAGCCACTGGCGCCCTGCACGGGCCATGCTCTTTGCCAGGCTGCCTTCCCTTTTGGCCTCCACCTGGGCAATTCCTTCAAAACCCAAATGTTGCCCCTGGGGCTCCTCCCTGTCACAGCCCTGACCCGCACGTGTGGGTTGCAGACGTGTCAGCTCTACGTTCCTGGAGCTGCCCCGGAGATGGAGGCGACTGACCTGTCACCCCCCAGAGCCTGGGTCCTGAGGCCGGGCAGGGGGGCAGTTTCCCACCTGGAACCCCAATGGCCAGTGGGTCACAAACCCTTTGTAAGGCTCCAGCCGCCGCCCACCTGACACGCCACCGAGAGCCGTGCGACCTGCGGTAACTCACCCTGCCTTGGGCAAGTGCCTCGGTTTCCCCACAGGGAGAGGAGCCAGGCTCACCCTCCAGGATGAAAGGAACGTGTGCGAATAAAGTGCAAGCTCGCTGGCCTGGGCCTACCTGGGAGAACGAGCGCTCAGTGAGCACTAGCCGCTATTTCTGTTTCTCCTCCACCTCCTCGTTCCACCTACCCAAGCGTTCGTCCATGAGACCTACAGCACCCACCGGAGCAGACGGACCAGGGAGTGGCACCCCCCGGTTTCCCACGGCCTCGGAGCAGGCTGGGAGGCTGACGGGCAGGGAGCACGGAACACGCCCCAAGTGCTCTTCAGTGCTGGGAACATGGCCACTGAAAGGCCTCAGACACAGCGTCCTCTTCCAGCCGTGACAGAGGAGCAGAGTGGGACAATCACAGACCGGACAAAAGGGAGGGAACAATGGTTTTCAGGCAACGGACAACGGGCAGCTCCGCCCAGGGATGCCTAAGAGGAGGGAAATGCACAGCGGCCCGGGGAGGTCCCCAGAGCGTGTCCAGCCATGTGGGCGGTGGGGAGGGGGCTGCAGGCCGTCTCCCTGCGGAGAGGAGACGGCTCAGAGCTTGGCAGCCAGATTTTGCCTGACAGACCACTGGAGCTGCAGAGAGAGAACTCCAGGGCTCTCCAAAGGGTACATCCCAAGTTTCCAGCTGACCATTGAGGAAATGAGCCTGGGAAAGAAACCTCTGGAAAGGAGAGGTGGAACAATTGCTGGAGACCACGTAGGACCAGGAACTGTTCATGCTTTCACCAGCTGGAGGGGAAACACTTCCCTTCACATGGGACTTGGGGCTGAAGCCCGAGACCAGGAGACGGCAAACTTTTTCTGTAAAGGACCCGAGAGGAAATATTTTAGGTTTTGTGGGGCGGTGTGGACTCTGATACAAGCACTCAGCTCTGCAGCTGTAGCTCAAAGGCAGCCACAGACAAGCTGTAAACAGACATGTGTCTGAGTTCCAGTTAAACTTCATTTACAAATGTAGGCAGTGAGCCAGATTTAGCCTGTGGACTAGAGTTCGCCAACCTCAACCCGGAAGTCTGCTCTGATCCTGCCTAATAAAGCTTAAAAGCAAGGCTTAAACGCATTTAGTTGTTTCCAAGTAATTTAACTGCATCGCAGAACAAAGGTCCAAAATATTTAAAGGAATAATAATAACAATAAAACCCTACAGCAGCCCACAACATAAAATCCAGCATACCTGGCATCCAGTCAAAAATCACCAGGCTTACCAAAAAACAGGAGAAAAACTAATCAAAACCATCCCAAAACTGTCTGACACAGACATTAGAATTAACAGACAAGGATGTGAAAACACTTATAATGGCATGCCATATGTTCAAAAAGTTATATGTAAAAGATGTAAAAATATATATACATGCACATATATTTTTAAAATGATCCAAATTGAACTTCAAAAGGTGAAAAATACATTTGACATGAAAAATACATCAGATGGGAATCACTAAATTAGACACCGTAGAAGAAAAGATTAGTGAACTTGAAAATACATCAGTAGAAGCCATCCAAAATGAAACACAGAAAAAGAGACTGGCAAAATGATCAAAGCCTCAAGAAACTGCAGGTCAACTTCAAGTGGTCTAATATACATGGAATTGAATTCTCAGGGGAATAGAAAAACATCTGGAAAAATAATGGTCAAAACATTTCCACATTTGATGAAAACTATAAATCCATGGGTCCAATAAGTTCAATGAATTCTAAGCAGGAGAGAGATGAGGAAAACTGCACTGAGGCACATTAAAATTAACGTGCTGAAAACCAGTGACAAAGAGGAGAAAAATCCCTAAAGCTTCCCGAGGAGAAAAAAAGATGTTACACACGGGGGAACAGATGTGAGCAGACTTCTCATCGAAACAAGGTGAGCCAGCGGGGGCTGGAGCAATATCTCTAAACTGAACAGAGAAACCGTGAACCTAGAATTTTATACCCAGGGATAATATCTCTCCAAACCAAAGGTGAAATAAAGACATTTTTAGATATGACAGCGAGCACCTGGCACTCTCCAAACCAGTGTGCCATCCTCTGCCCAACAGCCTGTCCCTGAGTGAGGATGTGTTTAGGGAAGTGTCTTATCTCGCCATCCAGAGGAGATGGGGTCGGAGTCTATGAACACAGCAGTGGACGCTGCCCCAGCCCAGAGGTAACCACAGGCCAACCTGCTGGCCCCTGGTGGCCTCTTCCGGAAACCAAGGACAGGTGCGAGCAACCGCTCCCATTTCACAGAGGGTGGGGGCCACTGCCCCAAGGCCGGAGGCTCCTGTTCCCAGACTCCTCTCCCAGGAGGGGGGCCTGTGTATGTTTCCAACGAGGACCCGCAGTCTCCAGACCCCACCTTGGATGCTGAAACAAACACCTGACTGTCAGCTCTGCCCGGAAGGTAACTGTCCTTGGACCACTCATTCCCTGGCTTGCCTAAAACAGCTCACTGCCCCCACTCCAGCCCTCAGTTTCCCTTGCTGGCGGAGTGGGGAACTTGGTTAGGTAACCGCCATGGTCCCTTACCCTTCCGATGTTCGTCAGCAATGTGAAAGCCTTCCCCGCCTTCTGCGCTATTAAGACAGAAGCCTCATTAAGTCCAATTAAAGGAGGCTCTGGCCTCCTGAAGGCCACTTAGCTGCAGCAGCCGTAAGGCCCGGGCCAAGCCCAGTGGCGTGGGAGCCTGGCCCAAGCCTCCAGCCAGCTCCGAAGGACATCACTCAGGAATGCTGTGGAGACAAGGAGCAGACGGAGCGGGGGGACCGGGCATCAGGTGACCAGGGTTGCACCCCAAGAAGAAGATGCAAAAGGATAAGATGCTCTCTTCTCTCATCCACCCCAAGGGGCCTCAGAATCCTCCAAGCTTCCAGGCCTGAGCATGCCAGATCCAGCCAAGAAGATGATCCCACAGTCAGAGAAGGGCCCAAGTGGAGAGTTTTCAAACTGGCAGATCTCAGAAGCAGAGATGTGGAAGCCTTAAAAAGCTCTCCAATGCCCACAAGCGACTGATAATCCTAATCCCCTGGGGAAGACGGGCCTGGAAAAGTCTTGTGGTGGGCCCATGTCTTCTCGACTGCATTCTACCAGGCCCCGGCTTGAACTCCTCCTGGGATGGGGAGCTCACCACTGCTCAACCCACACAACCTCCCAGGGAGGGGCGAGGATGTAGAGAGAGGGAGAGAGGACAGAGAACTGGACTCCATGGGACATCAGCTACGTGCTTTACCCACCCTCCCCCACTTGTTGCCATTTCAATCTCACCACAACTTTATGAGGAAGGTGGTAGCATCACTGTGGCACCAAAGAGGAACAAAGGGTCAGAGAGGTGAAGAGACCATCTCGGGGGGCCATGGTTAGACAGTGGCAGGGTTGGGGTCAGCCCTGGGTCCCTGTGATGCTGAAGTCTGTTTTCCCACCATGCCTCCCCTGCATTTGGCCTGGGAGGTCCCTGAGCCCAAGCATTCAGACCCCATGAAGGAGGCTGGGGTAGCCCCCTCCCAAGGCCTCAGCCCACCTGCCCTGCTGCCCCTCACCAAGCATCTTCAGAGGGCTCAGTATCACACAGGGCTCAGTATTACACAGGGCTCAGTATCACACGATGCTCAGTATCACATGGGGCTCAGTATCAGACAGGGCTCAGTATCACAGGGTTGAGTATCACATGATGCTCAGTATCTCACGAGGCTCAGTATCACACAGGGCTCAGTATCACACGATGCTCAGTATCACGCAACGCTCAGTATCACATGGGGTTCAGTATCACATGGGGTTCAGTATCACATGTTGCTCAGTATCACACAGGGCTCAGTGTCACACGAGACTCAGTATCACACATGGCTCAGCATCACACAAGGCTCAGTATCACACAGGGCTCAGTATCGCACAGGGCTCAGTATCACACCACACTCAGTATCACATGGGGCTCAGTATAACACAGGGCTCAGTATCACACGACACTCCATATCACACAACGCTCAGTATCACACAGAGCTCAGTATCCCACGAGGTTCAGTATCCCATGACGTTCAGTATTACACAATGCTCAGTATCACATAACACTCAGTATCACATGGGCTCAGTATCACAGGGTTCAGTGCCACACAATACTCAGTATCACACAGGGTTCAGTGTCACACAATGCTCGATATCACACGGGGCTCAGTATCACACGGGGTTCAGTATCACATGCTGCTCAGTATCACACAGGGCTCAGTGTCACACGAGACTCAGTATCACACGGGACTCAGTATCACATGGGGCTCATGGGCCCAGATCCCCTTTTCACAGTGAAGAAACCGCAGCCAGAGGTCATTCAGCATGGGGGTGGCCAAGCTGGGCAGGGGAGCGGGGGCCTCCAGAGGGTGGGCACGAGGTATGGGTGGGCCATATGTCTGCAGGACGCTCAGCTTCAGAGAGGCTTCCAAGGCAGGGATGGGCACTGGGGTGTCCTGGAAACCCGCTCAGGCCACACCATGGACCCCTCGCGTGACCCTTGCAGGCCCTGCCCATTCTGAGCCTCGGTTTCCTCACCTGTCACACGAGTGTAATAGCAGGCGCCGCCCTGTGGGGCCCCAACAGAGCCCCGGCTTGCCCTGAAAACTCTCAATTAAGATGCAAACACCCGCTGGGCAGGCAGGCTTTGGAGATAGCAGGCGCCAACACCTGGGATTACATTATCAGATGGTTCCCCACCCTGACAGGTGAGGGCCCTGGGCACTGGGCTGGGAGTTGCCGGAACCTGCCGGGAGCCTGGGCCAGCGGCTGCCTCTCTCTGGGTTGGGCCTCTCATGGCACTGGGAGATGTCTTGGTCCCCCAACCCCCATGAGGGGTGGCCTTGACTCCCACTGGCCCCAGCCCATCTCACAGACCCCCTCGAGGTGAGCCCTCTGCCACCCATGAAAGTTCCCAGGTGTAGATGCCAGATGGGGACAAGGAGCCTCATGAAGCTGGGGGCCAAGGCTCGGGTGCCCCCAATGCCAGGCAGGGCTGGGAAGAAACATCCAGGGCACCTCTCCAGTGAGAGGGGACCCCTGAGAGCCAGCAGACCTGGGACCCGGGCCCAGCAACACCCGCTGTCAGCTCTCCGAGCCCCACAGAGCCCCAGTTTCCTCCTCTGTAAAATGGGACGAGTCCTTTACCGAGCTGTTGGCAAGATTAGACAAAACAGGGAAAGTGCCCGCTCAGCACCTGGCAGGCAGTTGGCATTTAGTAAGTGCCTTGTTAAGCTGCCTTTATTCTCCTGGAGCCAAGTGCGAGCCAGGACTTTGGTGGGTGAAGGCGGAGGCCGGGAGGGAAAAAATGCCGGATTAATATAATCGGACATCATGAAACCCGGGGCAGGGCCCTTCCCTGGCTGGGAGGACTGGGTGAGAAACGGGCCAGCTCCAGGTCTCCATGCCCGGGTCCTGGCCTGGTGGGCGGGGGCCTTGGTTCTGTTCCGCCTTCGCCACTGCTGCCTTGGTTTCCTCACCTGGGACAGAGGTGGTGGGATTTGCCAGCTCCCAGGGAGGGATCCAGCTGGGGGTCTGCTAGGAGCCTGTGCTGGGGGGGCGGGGCTCGGCATCTGTGGGAGGAGAGACTTGCCGGAAGTTCTCTGCCCTTTCCCGCCAGCACCCCCAACCCGCTCGGCCTCGCCCCTCTCACAGGGGCTCCAGCAGGAGCCGGGCCCGGCCCTCCCAGGCGAGATGCTACAGGCCCAGCCCCTGGTGCTCAGCTGGAACCCCAAGGCCAGCTTTTTCCCAGATAAATCACCACCTCTCAGGGGCTGGCGGAGGGGGAGGCAGCCAGGTGCCTGGGCGGAGGAGCTGGCAGATGGGAAAGGGATCAGAGAGGTAGAGCTGCCTGCTTGGAGCCACACAGCAGGTTGGAATAAGACCCAGGACCCGCCGTCTCTTGTCCCAGAAGAGTCTAGAATCACAGGGCAGCAGGATGTCTGGGCTGAAAGGACCCTAGAGTCTTTGGCATCTGGGCCCATTTTACAGATGGGATGGCCAGGGCTCGGAGAGGAGCCAGGGCTCATGGTGGTAGCGGGAGTATGGGACGCTGGCCCCAGCACTCTGGCCCATGAGTCTAAGCCTTTTGGGAAAGGGGGTGCTGCTGATGGGAACACAGCCCCTCCCAGCGGCCAGGCTGGCACAGGTTGCTGCGTCACTTCCCTGCCCCGGGGTCTGGCTCTGTGCTGACAACACGGAGTGGGGTGAGGAGGTGGCGGCTGACTCAGCACGGGCAGCCCCAGCCCGCAGGCCCTGGGCAGGAAGGGGCCAGGGGGACCCGGGATAGGAGGGTCCCCTGCTTCCAGGCCCCAGGGGGCGGGGAGGGCTTCTCCAAGCACTGGCACCTGGGACCAGAGGAAGCAGCGTGGGGGTGGGGGGCCAGGAGGTGATTCGGGGGGGAAGATAAGTTGGGGAGAGCTCCCGGCAGGGGACGGGCGAAACGCCCCGTCAGCATTCGTCAGCGTCGAGGCCCCTGCCAGCCTGGGGAGCAGCGGGGGTGATGGCAGGGAGCTTGGATCGGCTGCCCCTCCCAGGCCCGGCTTGTCGCCACAGCTGCCAGGTGAGGTCAGGAGGCGCAAGGGACAGAGCTGGAGTGTGAGGACAGCACAGCGTGTCCCCACCCCTCGGCCCAGGCGGGTTTCAGTTTCCACATCTGTGATTACCGAGGACCCGGCACTTAGTGAACAGTAACTGTGGTGCCTGAGGGTGACACGGGTCCCAGGATGGAGGGCAGATGGGACCAGGAAACACACAGGGCTGGGCTCAACAACGCGCTGTGTGGCGTTGAGCGAGTCACTGTCCTTCTCTGTGCCTCAGTGTCCCTGTCTGTAAGATGAGGGGCCGGGCCTCTGTCACCTCTGAGACCCATCCTGATATGGGCTGCTGGGACTCCCCCTAAGCTTTCCACACTGCTGTCTGAGGGAAGGCGGGCATTCCAGGAGAGAGTGAGCCCCCCGTCCCGGGAGGTTTGAAAGCACAGGGAGGCTAATGCTCACCTGTTTGAAAGGCTGCTGCCCGACTGTGGAACCAGAGAGACCTGGGTTCAAATGCAAGACCTGCTCCTTTCTGGCTGTGTGACCTCAGCCAAGTGACATGGGTGACCCTGCGGGGCTTTGGGGGAGCGCACGGAGCAGCTGAGTCCTAGCTGTGGCCGAGGGAATGTGGGGAGGTGGCCCGGGAGTCTCAGGGGAAGCCGGGAGCAACCGGCCTGGCCCGGGGCACCCTTATCTGGCTCCACCCTGGGCCGGGCCATCCTCTTGCTGTCTGGGGCAGATTAGATGCTTCTGGCTGCTCCCAGGCAGCGCTGGAATCTGGTGTCTGGTGTCCACCCCTCCCTACTGCAGGCGGGAGGGGAGCAGGCACGGAGTGTCAAGCCCCTCCACCACAGGGCCTCAGTTTCCCCAGTTTAAAAACAGGGGTTGAGGCTGAGTAATGGGAGCCCAACAGGCCCTCCCAGGGAACTGAGTTCTGTGACCCCACCTGATGTCACTAACACAGGTTGGGGGGGCGGGGATGAGTCAACCTGAGAACCGGAAGGAAAGTTCCTGCCTCCTCTCCCCATCCCCGTCCCCCTCCCTGCCGGCACAACAGCCCAAAGACGCAGCTTTCATCCTCGCCACTCCCGTGTGCACACCAGTAAAAGCCACGGCCCCCAAGCACCTGGAGACATCGGGCGGGGGCAGGTTCCCTGACAAGGTCACCCAGCGGCTCCACTCCCGCCTGGGGGCAGGGACTCACCATCCTGAGAACCTGAGCCCCAGCCCCCTTGCTAGCGCCTGACCCACTTGTGGTCTCTGCCCAAGAGCTCCCTCAGGGTCTGGTCTTTCAGCCAATGAGGTCCACAGCCCTGCTCTTGGCCCTGCTCTTGGCCTGCTTCCTCCCCTGAACGGTGACTGGTGGACTCGGCTAGTGACACTCCCGCCATGCCCAAGGCCAGGTCAGACGCTGCTAATCAATCAGTCACTGCTCAGACTGAGCTTCAGAATCCTTCTGAACACAGTCTGCAAGGCAGCCTCTGCCAGTCATGTCAGGAGGTGCCCTGCAACCAGGGAAAATCACTTCTGCTCAGAGGAAGAAGCCCCTGCCCATGGTCATGGCTAGCCAGCCATGGCCCAGCTGCCTTCAGATCTCAGAATAGGTGTCAGTGGGGTACGGCCACCACTGGGGCACCCAGGGTGGGGGTTGCGGCACAGCTCTCAGGGCCAGGAAAAGGGGATCCAGACAATTGAGGTCCCTTCCACTCAGGTGGACAAGACTCAGCTGGCCTTACTCTGAGTCCCCTGTTGAAGACCATGCCATACCCCCACACTTCTCATCCCAGCCGGGAGAAGCTCTGCCCAGAGAGGGTGAGCACCTCACTCGCAGCTGCCCAGCATGGCCAGGGCAGAGCCAGCTGCAAACTTGGACCTCTGGCCAGCCTCAGGTGGACCCAGGCCTCTTCTCAAGCTCTGGGCCCCACCCCCACCCCCAGGCTCCTGTCCACACCCTGTAAAACCAGAGGGTGCTCAGTGTGCGTCTGAGTCCCCTGCTCCTCCGGAGCAGATTAGAGCCATCCCAGGGGAGAGCCAAAGAGAGAAAGCTGGCCATTCCTCCCTGCCCACCTCCAGGGTAACCTGGAAACTGCCCCCCAGCTGTGCACAGAGACCCACTGGGACTGGGCGCAGCCCCCGCCACCCTCCAGGGGACTAAGGCATCCCCTTCCTCGGCTGCAACACTAAAGTACCCCAGACAGGCCAGGCGCCCCCAGGGGCCCATCTCAGGGCGGCGGTGGGGGCAGGGCCCCCTCACCTTCTGGGCCTGGCTGATCATTTTCCTCACCACCTCCTTGATGTGCGCCTGCCCGTCCATGGGGGGCTGCATGTAGACGCTGGCCCGGGTCACGCCCCGGTAGGCGATAGTGTCGGGCCAGCCCAGGTCCAGCTGGGGGATGGAGCGGTCCGACTTCTGAGGCCAGTACTCCAGGGAGGGCAGCGGCTCCGCCTCGGTGAGGGTCGCGCCGCCCGCCCCGCTGGCCCCCTCCGCGTCGCCGTCGCCGTCCTCGGGACCCCCGAAGCGGCCGGGGGCCCGCGGGTCCTCGGAGCCCGGGTCGTACACCTCGATGGTCTGCAGGATGCGCTGGAGCTCGGGCTCCGAGAGGAAGTCGCGGATGTTCTCCCGCTGCAGCACCTCCCGGAAGGCGGCGGGGCCGCGCGCCACCAGAGCCTCCAGCGCCAGCCGCTGCTCCTCGCTGTAGAAGAACTCGGGCTTGGCCTCGCTCGAGCGCCAGTTCACGTGGCTGTCGTCCAGGCACTGCACCTGGGAGAAGGCCATGGCGCCGGCGGGCCACGGGGCGGCGAGCGGGGCTAGATCCGCGCCCCGACGGGGGCGCACGGCGCGCTCTAGGGCCGCGCGGCTGCCTCTGCGCCTCTGCCCATAGAACCTGGAGAAAGACGGGAGCGCCGGGCCGAGTCAGCGGGGGACGGGCGGGGCGGGAGGGCCAGGTGGGGAGTTGGGCAGGGCTGGGGGGTGGGCCGGGGGCGGGCCACAGTGGGGTGGGGGATCCGAGGCCGGCGCGAGGAGACGGAGACCACACATCCCCGGGACCAGGCGCCGAGGTCTGTCGGGGCAGGGGACCCAGATCCCAGGGGATTTCCGGGGCTCCCCGAAGTTCTAGGCAACTTCCAGGGGAAATGAGGGCAGGCTCGGGACTCCCCAAAGTTCCCAGGAGTTGGGGAGCAGGAGACCGAGCTCGGCAGCCCCTGGCCCTGCCCAGCGGGACCCGCATTCTGGGCGCGTCTGGGAGAGGAAGGGTCCTGAGACCCCAGCATGCCGGGGATTGGAGATCCCAGGGGCCTTCCCAGAGTGGGGTTGGGAGCTCGGGAAGGGGTCGGGGGCCCCGGAAGGGCGGCCGCCCCGCGGGGGTCACTTACCGGCGGGAGCTGGCGCGGAAGCAGCGCACAGTGGCCGGGAAGCCGCGCGGGCAGCGGAGCGCGGAGGCGGTGGCAGGGGGCCGGGCGGGGGGCGGGACGCTGACTAATACCGCCCCGCCCACCCCGCGGCCGCCACCTGAGGTCACGTGACTCCAGGAGACCGGGCCGGAAGCTGATTCACCCGGACCTTCACCTGCAGACGCCGGGCACGATGCGGGCACCGGCCCCTGGCTCCCCACCCCACCCCACCCCCAGGTGCCCGCCGTCTAAAGAGCTCGGGGGTCCAAGGCCAAGGGCTCTTGGGAACACTACGGCCCAGAGAGAGACAGTGTGCTCCCTGAAGTCACACAGCGCCCCTTCTGTCCCCAGGGCCTGCAGGTGGCTCGGGAAGGCCGTGGGGGCTGGGTGGCTGCAGAAGAGGGCTGGGGGTGCTGTGAGGGGAGCCCCCAAGGCAAGGGTAAGTCACGATCTGGCTAACCTCGGGGGTCTGGACGTGAGAAAGGAGCAGGTACCAGTTCTGAGGCCCCAGCCCTCCCAGGAGGCGCCGCCGGGGACCCACCCCAACCCTGCGGTGCAGGGGAAAGGGGGACGCCAGCCGCTGTGGGCTGGGTGAGGCCCCGCTCTCTGCCTCGCGTCCCCAGGACTTGGGGACCCTGGTTATGGGGGGCGTGGGGGCCACATCTGAAGGCTGCCTGGGTGGGGACGCAAAGCCCATTAAAGCTGGCCACCGAGTTCTTTGCATGCCACAGCCAGTCAGCCAGGCGCCGGGGCCGCCTCTCCTCTCTCCACCCGGTGCCTTGGATCTGAATGGAGCTCAGGCCTGTTGGGGCAAGAGGGGGGTACCCTGCTCTGTGAGTGCCCCGAGTTCTGGCCCCAGGTCTGGCATGGCCGCTGGAGGCTGCCCAGTGACCCACCCCCCACCCCCAGGCCCAGGCAGGAACTGGAGCTCACCCTCCCTGCACCTGCCCTCAGGGCCTTCTCCCTCCTACACCCTCACCTGCCCCAACACCCCAGAGTCCCCATCACTGACCTCCAGCCCCCAGATTTCCCTCCCCGCCAAGCGGCCTCCAGCCTGTCCCCAGGGGTTGCTCACTGTCTCTGCAGCAGCAGTTACCTGTGGGTTAGGATGGGTTAACAGAAGGGTGCCAAAAACTGAGCAGAGAGGGCCACGGCCCCTGCACCCCGCTCCCCCAGTGGTCACAGCTTGCACAACCAGAGTGCAATGTCATAGCCAGGAAATTGACCTCGGCACAACCCGCAGAGCTTATTCCGATGCCACCAGTTTTCCGTGCACTCTTTTGTGTGTGTGTGTGTTTGTAGAGTTTGAAGCCATTTTATCACAGGTGCAGATTTGTGTAATTATCATCACAGCCCTGACACAGAATCGGTCCATCACCACAAGAATCTCCCTCATGCTACCCCTTTAGAGCAGTACCCCCACCCTCCCACAGTCCTAACTCCTGGCAACCACTAATTTGCTCTCCCTCTCTGTAATTTTATTTCAAGAATGTTCTATAAATGGAATCATAAGTATGGAAACTTTGAGGATTGGCTTTTTTTTCCCCCAACGGCACAACTCTCTGGAGATTCATTCAGGTTGTCGCGTTGGTCATTAGTTTGTTCCTTTTCATTGCTGCATAGTATTCCATAGCACGGCCAGCTGCGGTTTGTTTAACTGCTCACCAGCCAAAAGAAGTTTGGGCTCTTTCCAGTGTGGGGCTATTACAAGTAAAGTTACTGTGAACACTCAGGTAGAGGTTTTCATGTGAGCAAGAGTTTTCACTTCTCTGGGACAAACACCCAGAAGCGTGTGTGCCAGGTCATCTGATAGCTGCCTGTTTTGTTTTGTTTTGTTTAAAGAAAAATGCCAAACTGCTTTCTAGAGTGGCTCTATCATTTTACGTTCCCCCCAGCGACTGTCGTGTCATCCAGTTTCTCTGCATGCTCGCCAGCACTGGGTGTTATCCCTATTTTTAATTTTAGCCATTTTAATAGGTGTTGAGTGACATCTCATTGTGGTTTTAATTTGCATTGTCCTTATGGCACGGTTATTTCACGTGTTTGTCTGTCATCTGCATGTCCTCTTTGGTGAAATGTCTGTTAGTGTCTTGTTCCCATTTTCTAATTGGATTATTGGGGTGTTTTCACTGTTGAGTTTTGAGGGCTCTTTATATATTTTAGATAGAAGAGCTTTGTTGGGTTTGTGGTTTGCAGATATTTTCTCCCGGCGGGTAATTTTTCTTTTCACCCTCTTGACAGGATCTCATGCAGAGCACAAAAAGTTTTTAATTTTGATGAGGTCCAATTTATCAACTTTTGTTTAAGAACCACCTTTGGGTGTTAGTTGTAGGAACTCTTTACCTAGCCTTCCATCTGAGGATTTCTCTGTTTTGTTTTTTTTTTTCCTAAAAATTTGAGAGTTTTGTTTTACATTTATGTCTGTGTTCCATTTTGAGTTCATTTTTATATACAGTGTGAAATTTAGCTCAAGGTTAATTTTTTCTTTTGTGTGTGTGTTTGTGTGGCTCACGGATGCCCCCAGAAGGATTTTTACAAGGAGGAAACAGCTTCTGAGAGCTTAAGTCTCATGCAGGATCATGCAGCTCGGGAGGGGGCAGCTGGCCTTGAACCCAGGCCTGCAGGGTGCCTTTCCCTGCTCCTCACAGTGACCTCAGTGCCCCAGGGATGGCCTAGGCCTGGTTGGGGGTGTGGAGAGCAGCCTGACACCCCTCAGCGTGGCATCCAGTGGCCTCCTTGGGAGATGGTCATTCGGTCAGTCAACAAACACCAGTGGAGGCTGCCACGTGTCCCAGAGACCCCAGCGTCATACCTGGTGGGAATACAGGACAGACATGGTCATGGAGCTTTCAGTGCTGGGCCAGACTCTGAGGGCTTGGGAGCTCATACTCCCTCTGTGAGCAGAGAAGAATGGGTGCACATTCCCTGGGTTTGAATGAGGGAAGGGCGTTCCAAGGAGAGGGAACAGCAAACGCAGAGGCCCAGAGGCTTAGGTGGGAGGGGCAGGGCCTCAAATGACATATGAAGAGCCCTTGATTCCCTCCGCAGGGGAGAAAGAGCCCAGAAGGGCCGTGAGCTGGTGGATTTAGAATTACTTCAGCTGACATTAAGCATCAAGGTGGGTGACAGAAAGCAGTGAGGAGCTGGATTCGGGCACTGGCTGTGGGATTGGAGGATACAGGTACAAGGGAGGGGCAGCTCCCAGATTTCTGGTGCAGGCCCTTGTTGTGGGGGGAGGGTTGGGTTCAAAAACAAAGGCCAGTTGGGAAGCCCCAGGCCTGCAGACCCAGGAGCCCCTACCCAGTTCCCAGCCCTCACTGAGCTCAGGGGACTTTGTTACGATGGTGGCACCACCGCAGCCACTGTGTGATGGAGAGGGGTTCTTTCTGCCTGTTTGGCATAAACCTGAGATGGCAGTCCCTGGGAAGCAGTACCCAGTGCCAGGAGACTGGCATGGGCTGAATAAATTTGGGAAGAATCTACTGACTTGGAGTTTCTGAGCCATTACGGGGCTATGACTCCTCACCTGTGCCTCCCAGGAGGGCTGGGTCCTCCCAGAGCCAGAGCCGGCCCGCCTAGGCTCAGCGCCCATCAGGAGGGGCCCAGTGGCCTCCTCAGATCCCTGCCCAGGGCTCTGTCCTGGGTCTGAATGTGTGACCTGAGCAAGATATGCCCTTTATGACCCTGAGGTCCCCCATCTGCAGAAATGGTGGGCGTGGAGATGGTACAGTGATGCAGCTGAATCAAAAAGTACCTGAACTCCTTCCTCGCTCTCTCTGGGATCCTTCCCCCACCTCCTCCTTAGCGTCCTCCTCCCCACCATTCACTCACTCACTCACTCACTCATTCATTCAACAAATGTTCCCCAGTGTCTCCACTGGGCCCAGCCCTGGGCTGGGCGATACCAGGGACTCAGATGATTCAAACCCTTGTCTGCCCCTGGGGAGCTCCCGGTCTGGTGGGGGAGGTGAAAATGTAAACAGACACCCCTGATTCAGTCCTGGAGGAGCTGGGGAGCCCCAAGAAGGAAGCTGCTGCGCCTGGGGGTGGGGGCAGCCAAGGTCCTCGGAGCTCAAGCCCTGCACCCTGGGCCTGGGCTCTCGCTGCCAGCAGGGTGGAGGTGGGCGTTGGGCAGGATGGCATGGCGGGAGGAGGGCGGCCTCGGCACATGGAGGCGTCAGGCTGGGTGTGTGTGAGAAAATGCAGGCAGGCCCGGGTGGCTGGAGCCCGGGGGCCAGGATGTGAGGGGCTGGGCCCACTGTCAAGGGCCTTGAATGCCGTGGAAAGGTGGTTTTTTGTTTTGTTTTGTTTTGTTTTGTTTTCCCCAGGAAGCTAGGGGCTCCAGGGAGTGGGGGTGGGAAGGAGGTTCCGGAGAAATAAGCAGTCTAGGGTCACCTGTGAGGTTGAGAATTCAGCCACAAAGGATGGTTTGGAGAAGATGGGAGGGAGACGGGTTGGGGCTGTAGCAAGAGGGGTGGCACTGGGCAGGGAGCAGAGGGCAGGAGCGGGCAGGGGAGGCTACAGGGCTGGGGGGACTGGCGGGAGGTAGGGGAGGGAGCAGGAGGCTGAGGGGCCACCGCTGGGACACGGTGGGGGAAAGAGATGAGTTCTGGGGGATGGTGGAGAGCAGATGTCTGGGAAGCCAGAGCTCAGCATAGACAGGCTGAAAATTGGGGTGGAGGAGCACAGTGGGGTGGGGGCAGCAGCTGCAGCCCCGCTGGCCAGGGGGAAGGGGTCTGAGCCCAGCACCTGCCTCCTAGCAGGTGAGGCCTCCTGGGGGGGCTTTCAGAAGGGGTGCTAGAAGGGGCGGGGCTTACCCCAGCTCTCCCAGTCTGCAGGGAGCAGGTGCCGTCAGTTTGCAGAGCATGTTCCCCGGGAGGGAAAAGTGGGCATGGGGTGGGCTCTCTCCCTTACCCCGATTTTGCTGGTTTCCTGGGCAGCGGCTGACCCCACAGGCCCCCCTGGGCCGTGGATCCGTGGTCACCTGTGGGAAGGAGCAGAATTCCACGGAAGCAGCAGGTGCCAGAGCTGGGGCAGTGGTGGGGGCGTCCACTCCAGCGGCTGCTGGATGCCGGTGGGGGGTCCTGTCCCCGTTGGGGTGAGGCCGCAGGGCCACTCCAGCGGCTCACGCGGGGAGCCTGGGTCTCGGGTTCAGTCTGGGTCTGGCCAAGATCCGGGAAATTCCTTCCTTCTTCCTCCCGAGGCTGCTCCAGCCCTGGGGATCCGGGGCTGAGCAGGGCAAAGCCCCTTCCTCGCAGACTCACCCGCCCAGAGGGAAGAGACAGCAATAAATAAATTCCAGGCCATTCCAGGGGATGAGAAGGGAGAGGAAAGTGGGGTGTCTAGTTTCAGATCAAAGGGGGGCCTTCCAAGAAAAGACCCCAATAAGGTGATAGTGCTCCTGTGGGAAAGGGGGCAGCAGGCCGAGGGGCCAGCAGGTGCAAAGGCCCTGGGTGGGGAAGGCAGCTGGGCTGCTGGAGAGGGAAGGGAAGGAGAGGCCCTCGGGGGCTGGGGGTGGGCAGCAGAGGGCCTTGGAGACCACCCAGGGGAGCTGGAGGACTTGGTGAGCGGCTGGAGGGACCTCATCTGGTTCCTGTCTGAAAAATCTTCTAGACTCTGTATAAAGGCCACACAGCAGCCGGGAGGCCTAGAGCTCTGAGCTCGGAGCCCCCTCAGCCCTGGCTGGGGCATCTGGGTTGGGGGGTGAGGGGATGTGGAGGAGGCCTTGACCCCGAGCCCTACGGTGAGGGGAGGTCAGGGACAGGGCGTGAGAGCACCCACCCATGTTGCTGGGTGGAAGCACCTGCCAGGGGAAGTGCAGGTGCCTGGGGCGGGCCCCATCCCTTCCCAACGGGCAGCTCACCCCCTCAGCAGCCCTCCAGCCTCTCTAGCCTGTTTCCCCCTTTAGGGAGATTGGCTGGGGCAGGAGGAGGGAAAAAGGGCACAGCTGCAGCAGGGAGGTGGGCTTCTCACGAGGAGGGCCATGCACTTCAGGAGAGCTGGCCCCTGGCCTGGAGGGGCTGGTGGGGACAGGAAGAAGGGGTCAGGCCAAAGGGCCTAGGTGCAGGTGGCTTAGGAGCTGGGTGGTGCCCAGAGGCTGACCCTCTCTCCATGGCTCAGATGGGGAAACTGAGGCCCAGAAGCCAAGCAGCAACATGACCAGGGGGTGGCAGAGCGGGGCTCCCGCCCCCAGCCTGGGTCCTGCCCACCCGGGCGCCTGTGCTTGCTGGGAGGGGAAGTGTGGGGGGGCAAGCGCTGAGCACCCCCCTCTCTCGCAGACGATGTGGGCTGCGTGGTGCCGTCCGAGTGCCTGCGGGCCTGCGGGGCCGGGATCGGCTGCTCCAACATCGCCTACCCCAAGCTAGTCCTGGAGCTGATGCCCGTAGGTAAGGCTGGCGGGGTGGTCTGGGCTGGGGCAGAAACTTGGGCCCAACACGGGTGGTCTCGAGGTGGGAGGAGAATGAAAGTATACTGGTAGGAAACACTTATGTAGCTCCCCTGTATGCAGCATTGTCCCAAGGGCTCCACGTGGAAGTAACTCACTTTCTCCCCCCGGGAACCCCATATGCTGTCATTATCACCCCCGTTTTAAAGATGGGGGGGCCTGAGGCCCAGAGGGTTCAGCGACTCGGTCAGGGTCACAAGGCAGGCTGCAAAGTTGGAGTTCAGACCAGATACTCTGGTTCCAGAGCCTCTTCCTAACCTGTCTGCATCGTCCCCCAGAAGGGTTGCCCGCCTGCTGGGTGCCAGGCCCTTTTCAGACTGCTTCTTATTGAGCGCTATGAGGTGGGGAAACTGAGGCATGGAGCAGGAAAGTGACTTTCCAAGGTTACAGGGTGACTGGGATGCAAGCCTAAGTCTGTCTGGCCCCAAAGGCCACTGCTTGCTCTGCAGGGATCAGGAGCTCAAGCCTTGGACCCCCCCGTCCCCATCCCCAGATCTCCAGGTGTGAGCCTGCAGCCCCTGCTTTCACCCAAGACACCGCAGGGTCAGTGGATGGAACGATGGGGCAGACTTTGGCCTCTTCCACGTTTCTCATGGCAGCACCAGCTGTGGCAGGCTGTGGATAGGTGGTGAGCTGCCTGTTAAAGGAGGTGTGCAAGCAAAAACAACAAAGCAAAAAGAGGGGGGCCATTCTCAGAAGCCCTTTGTAGCCCAAGGTGTTGTTCTCGGAGTCTCAGACCCTTGGCCTTCCCAACTCCTGGTCCCCAGGCGAGGTGGGGGCTCTCGCCTCTCCACCGGCTCCTCCTGCCCTTCTGCTGAGCCAAGGCCCAGGGGACAGGAGTGCTGGAACTGGGGTGGGATCTCGGCTCTGCCATTTACTGGCGGAGATATTAGGAGCACAAGACTTCAGTGTCTTGGTTTGTCAATTGGAGGTAATGACACCTATTCATTCCTGAGTGTTGTTGCTGGGATTAAACTGAATACAGGCCAAAGTCTGGGTGATAGCGTGGGTCCCCGCCCCGGCCTTTGCCCGACCCTCTGCCCCGTGGCAGCTCCCGGCACCCTCAGCGCCAACGCCAGCTGAGCCCCAGTCCTCTTGAGGACTTGAGTTCCCTGCCTGAGCAATGGGCTGAGTAAGTCCCGATTTAAACACACCTCCCTGAGCAAGAGAAGGAGGGTGGAGAAGTGTTTGGGTGAATCATGATTTAACTCGCTTTCCTTTAGTCCTCTTCTCAGTCAGCCTAACTGAACAGAGAGGGCACTGGGATGCCTGGAGATCACACAGCAAGTCCCAGGCGGACGGGCTGCTGCCCCAGCCAGGCGGCAGATGGCGTCTCAGACTGAACCCCTCAGGGGAGGGCGTCTGCGACAGGCTTCCTGTAGGGCTGGGGGTGGAGGACAGACAGGCCGGGAGTCTGCGGGGGCTGGGGAGGTGCCGAAACGCTTGAAGGAAAAGGGTGGGGGTCTGGGGCCCCATTAGGAGAGGGCCCCACCATCACCCACCCCGCACCCCCACAGCTCCTCCCCAGCCCACAGCGCCCTGGACCTCCAGGGGACCCCTCCCTCGTTTTCAGCTAGCCACGGCTGTGGATTTCTTCCCCCCCTGCCCCTCTGGGGGCCCATCTCCTCTCCCGGAGCAGAGCGGATGCAGACGGGGATTCAGGGCACTCGCTGGGACCTGCCACACACAGGAAGTGGGGGAAACCCCAGAGGTGGGGTCTCTGGGGGCCAGGGCCAGCGTGCCCTGCCCCGCCCAGGCATGCCCTCCAGACAGAGGGTCTGGCCCAGGTCTCCCTAGCCCCCTTGGCCCCCCAGGGATCTGCCTTGGCCTGCTGCACGGCCTCCCCGGGCCTCCATCTCCTCCTCTGTCAAATCGGCTGGCAACCCTGCCCTCTGCTGAGGTCATGGGTCCACAGCGGGCTCTGCAGACGGCACCGCGAGTCCCGACGGTGACTACTGTCGCTGCCGGCGAGCCCGGGGCCCAGATGCTCTGGGTGCCCCTGGGTCCTTGGACCCCCTGGCCCCCTCCCCCTGGTCTCCAGTGCTCCCAGCTGGGCAGTGCTGACGGCGGGGGCTCACCGGGGCCCTCCCCGCCCGCAGGTCTGCGGGGCCTGCTGATCGCCGTGATGATGGCCGCCCTTATGTCATCGCTGACCTCCATCTTCAACAGCAGCAGCACCCTCTTCACCATGGACGTCTGGAGGCAGCTGCGGCCCCGCGCGGGCGAGCGGGAGCTGCTGCTGGTGGGCCGGTACGGTGGGCCGGGGCTGAGCTGAGCTGCGGGGCTGACAGCAGCCGATTAAGAGAATCGAAGGAAGGGGAAAGGAACAGTGGAGTCTTGATCACCGCTTGAGGCTGAACTGGGGGGAAAGCAGCAGCTCCCCCATGTCCCCCTTTCCCCCATGGAACCACCGGGTGAGGGTGAGACGGATCAGCACAGACTCGGGGGCCATCTCCCTGCCGAGGGAGCCCCAACAAAAGGGCCCTGCAGTTTTATAGAGGTCTCGGCAGAGGTGCCCGAGGATGGGAAGGCCCAGCTGGGTGAGGGCTTGAGGCCTCGACTGCAGCTCCCTCCAGAGACTGCAGTGCACTGGCCATGAGTCTGCGTAGGGACGGCAGATCTCCCCGTGAGGTAAAGGCTTTGTCAGGCAGGGCCTGTGGTTGGGCCTGAAAAGTCACATAGAGGATTGTGGCTGGGAGCCAGACTCCTCACCGACACCCCAGTCACACAACCTGCCTGTGAGGCCCCACCAGCAGTGGGTTTTGTGGGATGAATAGGAGTTTGCCACTTGGAGAAGAGAGGATACCAGCAAAAAGGGGAGACAAGAGACCAGAGTAGCTCATCCATTCCACCTCCCAAATTGCTCTCCTGCCCACCCCTTCACAGTCCTGGACCTCATCTTCAATCCCTCTTTTACCCTGGGCTGTGTTCCTTCTGCCAGGGTCAGCTGCACCCACACCCCATCTATCCCTGAGGTCTCTCTGTCTGTCCCAGATCTGAGCCCCTTCCCCTCCTGAAGGTCCCCAGCACTCAGGCTGGCCATGCTCGGGCCTTCCATGTGGCCTCCCTGCCCCTGGCCCTGCTGAGCTCTTGCTGTTTCCTTCTTCTTCACTTCAATGTCCCCTCCAGGAAGCCCTCCCGGATACCCCCCACCAAGGAATGCCCCTCTCTCCCTTCTGTGCCCTCATGGGACTCTTGGCAGATTCCTCCACAGCAGCTGGGGCGCTTGTAGCCAACTTTGCTCCCCACTCCCCTCCCCACCGAGCTGGGTGCTCCGTGAGGGCTGGGGCTGCATCTGATCCATCCCTCCGTGCCCACGTCCAGCCAGGGTGGCACCCATGAGGCCTCCGGAGGTGGACCCAGGTATGTGTGATGAGGGGTTGGAGTCCCTGAGTGTGTGCATGTGTCTGTCTGCCTGGGATTTCGGCCAGGTGCCACCTCCTGTCCCCCCGCTGCCAGGCAGCCTTCACTCTGCTGGTACAGGGACCTGGGCCCCAGCCAACACTGCACCCCCTGGCCAGGAGCCCGGGGTGCTCCAGGCGCTTGTCCTGGCAAAGCAAAGCAGCTGCTTCTGTCAGAAGAGGCCTGTTGGGACACGCCGGGCGGCAGGCAGGAGTGAGCTCATCGCGGTCCAAGCCTTCTCCAAAACAAGGTGCCTCCCGCCCCTGCTACGCAGGACACGCCCCAGTCTGTGTGTCTGTGCATCCCTATGTCCCCAGGCTGCCCCACCACCGGCCCATGCCCCCTTCCCTCTGCTCCCCAATGTCAGAGCAGGCATCCTTCCTGCTCCCACAGGAAGGCAAAGTTTCTCCCCTCCGTGCCAGCTCACCCACCCAGCCACTGTGCACCCCACCTCTTCTTCCAGGCCAACCCCCACTCCAGATCCCACCAGCCTGGTCTTCAGCCTCCCTGAGGGGCCTGGCCTGAGGCTGTGTGACGCCGGGCATGTTGCTTAACCTCTCTGAGACCAGGTTCTCTCATCGGCCAGCTCAGTGCTGTAGAAGGACCCACCCTCCCTCTTGAAGCAGTGGGACACCCCCAGCACCCCCAGGCACTGAACTGCCTTCCAGCCTCCCCCTGACTAACACACCTCCATTCACAGTGTGTTCCGGGCCCCACAGGGGCTTGGCACTCAGGTAGGGTGGAACAGCACGACCGGAGCCTCCGTCCACATGGACTTGCAGGGAGTGGGGTAGCAGAGCAGGGTCCAGAAGTCGGGGGGGGTGGCTGTCATGGGTAGGGACACGCTGGTGACACAGGAGAGTCTCAGAGGGGGTGGGGGGCCAGGGGGCAGTGATAACGTCACATCCGGGGCTCCCACGCCCTCTCCTGTTCCTTCATTCCCTTCCCCTGCTCTCTTCCTCTGCCTACTCTTCTCTGTTACTTAGTCAACAAACAGCACTCCAGACCTCCCTGATATTCTATACTGAGCTGGGGAATTTGGGGGACCCAGAAGATTTCAGAGTCCACTCCCCACTGTCCTTGAGGGGCTTCCCAGGGCCTTGGCTGCAGCCCAGGGAGTTCGCAGAGGGACCCCAGTCCTGAAAGCAGCATGTAGGGGTGGGCTCTGAGAAGGCTTCCTAGAGGAGGCAGCACACAAGCTGGGCCTTAGCAGATGAGGAGGGGTTCGCTGGACAAGGGCACTCCAGGCAGGCACCCTGCCCGGGCAGAGCCCGCGTCTTGAGCCAACCAAGGAAAGGCCAAGCCCTCTGTCTGTGAGGTCGGAGGGGGATGTATCCGGCGAGGGGGCAGGAGGCCGGGCTGGCTCCCGAGGGTCGCGAGGTTTAGGGGTGTCCCTGGCAGCCTGAGTGGAGGCCACGTTGGAGGAGGAAGTCCTGGAGGGCAGGGGTCATGGGTCCCTGGCAGGGGCAGGCCCGGGGGGGTGAGCTGGGCTCTGGGGAGAGGCGCTGAGTAGGAATTTGGGGCGCAGGAGCCTGGAGGGCAGGCGGTGGCACCTGCGTCTGTGGAAGGGCAGTGCCCGCCCGGCTGAGGGTTAATTAGCCCTAATGGAGGCGGCTCCTCCCTCCCCCACCCTCTCCCAGGGCCTGGGGTGGGCGGGCCCCAGCACACACGCCTGCCTCTGTCGCTGACCTCAGGGGCGAGGGGCACCTCAGCCACCCCCGCTCTTAGCTGTGTCCCCCCTTCCACCCACTTCAGAGCTCCAGGGTTGCCACCTCCTGGAAGCCTGCCTGGATTTGAGGCTTCCTCAGCCCGCTCTGAGCGCAGGGTGTCAGTCCCCGGGTCTGGGCCCCCTGCCCTTGGGTGGGCTCCCCAGCAGTGGTCGGTTGAATGAATGAGGGGAGCCAGTTCCTTGGTGGAGGGGTTCGTGGCCGAGCAGGGAGGCCATCGAGAGCCAAGAGGAGGACAAGCTGCAGGCCAGTTCCTAACCCAGCCCCAGACCGCCTGGCTCCAAACATTTCACCCCCACAGCGGGGGGCACCCCACAGTGAGTGTGGGTCTCTCTCCAAGGGCTGGGGGTGGTGGGGGCGACAGCTCGAGGCCCAGGCACGGGGGAAAGTGAGGTGCAGTCGAACTGTGGGGAGGCCCGTCTGGCCTGAAGTCACACATCTGACACGTGTTTGCTGAGCACCTGCTGTGGGCCAGGGGACCCTGCAGTGAAGCCCCCCGGGTGGGCATGGGGGATGGACCATAGACAAGTAAACGATGGAAGTCAGGAGGGGTCACCAGTGGCCCTGGGAGGGCCCAGGGAGCACGGGGGCCGGGCTGGGGCAGGGTAGCCAGTGGCGCCCACAGCCTCCCCACCCACCGCCCACAGGCTGGTCATCGTGGCTCTCGTGGGCGTGAGCGTGGCCTGGATCCCCGTCCTGCAGGGCTCCAACGGCGGGCAGCTCTTCATCTACATGCAGTCCGTGACCAGCTCCCTGGCCCCCCCGGTGACCGCCGTCTTCCTCCTGGGCATCTTCTGGCGGCGTGCCAACGAGCAGGTGAGGAAGTGGGGGGCCTCTGGTATGACCCAGCCTCAGGTGGGTCCCCAGCCCCCCCCATGCTGTTGCCATGTGTGGCCCCACCTGCCTGCTCCCTCCTCCCCAGGGCGCCTTCTGGGGACTGATGGGGGGGCTGGCGGTGGGCGCCACGCGGCTGGTCCTGGAGTTCCTGTACCCGGCCCCATCCTGCGGCCAGCCGGACGCGCGGCCTGCCGTCCTCAGCGTGCACTACCTGCACTTCGCAGTGGTCCTCTTCGGGCTCAGTGCGGCCATCGTGGTGGCCGGGAGCCTGCTGACACCACCCCCCCGGGACGTGCAGGTGAGCCAGAGCCCTGCCCCGGCGTCCTCCTGTCTGTCTGTCCTCCATCCCAACTGCTGACTGTGACCCTATTCTGGCCCCTTGACCCCATCCCCTTGTGACGCCAGCTGCCCGTCTTTCCTTCATTGACCTCTGGCCCCGTCTGGATCCTTCCCTGCAGATTGAGAACCTCACCTGGTGGACCCTGTCTCGGGACGCATGCTTGGGCGGCAAAGCAGGTGAGTGGGGCCCTGGGTGGCCCCTGCCCGCTGGGGGGCCCAGCTTCCTCACCTGCCCGCACCTGCCCTCACCCCCTGCAGGTGCCGGCCAGACACCCCAGAGACGCACCTTCTGGGCCCGCATCTGCAAGATCAATGCCATCCTCCTTGTGTGTGTGAACGTCTTCTTCTACGCCTACTTTGCCTGATGCAGCCACCCAAGGCCGACGAGGGTCCTCGGGGTGCTCGCGTCCACCCCTCTTCCCAAAGGAGGACACTGAGGCCAGAGGGGGCGATTGGTGCCCAGAGCCCCGCCAAGCCTACTTCAAAGCAGACTTCGGGGATGGCCCGGTACTCGGTTGACTGTTTTTATTGTGAACGCACCGGCCTGGAGTGGCGCCGGGCTGAGCCGTGGCTGCAGCTGGGTGCAGGGGCTTCTCTCCTTCTGTCCCCACGGCCCTTTCAGGAACCCCCTCAATGTCCCTGGTCCACAAGGCTGCAGATTCCTTGTCTGGGTGCCTCCTTTAGTTCCGCTGTGCCCCCGACCCAGAATGCGCCCTGCCGGGCCTCCAAAGTCCAGCTCTGGCCCAGGTTCCTGCCTGGGCTGCAGGTTTCCGGCCCCCAGCCCTGTGCCCCTGCTTCCTGCTCTCAGCAGAATTGGGACCTGAACCAACAAGAACCGCTGCAGACCCCAGACCCCCTGGGGCTGGTGTAGCCCCTGCCCCTCAGAAGTTGTCCATGGGGCCCGGGGGCTTCTGGAGGTGACGCAGGCAGACAGGGTGGGTGGCCGCCCCCATCCTGGGTGTTCCAGCAGCCCACCCACAGGTCTGGTGCTGCCCAGAAGTGCTGTCCACTGGTTGGGGTCACAGGCCAGCAGCAGCCCCCTTACCTGTCCCGAGGGGCCGAGGGGCCTTTCAAAGGAGGGGGTAGGCAGGGGGCTGGCCCCGGGTGAACCCACCCACTAAGCTCAGGGTTCTCCTTGGGTTGAGCCCCCACAGGGGGTCACCAGAGCCCACCCTCTGTGAGGAGGCGGTGATTGATGGGAGGAGGGGGGGCCTCTGCCAACCCCGCCCACAGCCGCCCACTGTGCTGCTGGCCCAGGGGACGGAGGCCGAGGACAGGCGGGGGCTCCCCTCGTCCGCGGTGCGTGTGGGCAGTTGGCTGGGTGGCCGGTGGGGTGGAGCCGCCCCCGGCTTTGCCTGAGCCCCGCGGCCTCAGTCTCCTCTCCCGCAGAGTGGGCGCGCTCACAGGTGCACCGGCTGCACATAGCTCCGGGGGAAGAAGCCCACGCGCCCCCCCAGCCGGCCGCGCCACCAGTGGGGGTCCACGCGCTCCACCACCTCGATGATGTCCCCACGGCGGAAGCTCATCTGCGAGGGGTCCTGGGCTGAGAAGTCGAACTGGGCCTGGGCGAAGCAGGCCCGGGGCGGCTGCGAGGGGAGACAGTGTGGTTAGCGGCGCTCCTGCAGCCCCTCTGTGATCTGCGCCCCCCTGGTGGGGCCTCCACACGGGGAAGCCATTGGGCTGAGCTGGTGGGAGGTGCGGCTTCGGGGCAGACTTGGGGATGAAATTCCATCGTGTCTGCATCCACCTTGGGTGTTCTCCTGCTGCACGGACGTGGGCAGGTTTGCCACACAGACTCTGCATCTACATAGAACACCACTTTCCCAGCCATCAGCTAGCCGCAGGGCTGGAGGGTTCTTAGGGCAGAGCCTTGGGTAGGCCCCTGTCCCTTTTGGGATCTCGTTTCCCTGCTGTGCTGCAGTCAGGATACTTCTTGATTGAAGGCCGTTAAGCCACAAGAAAGGGTCTTGCAAACTGTAGAGTGCAGTGCAGCCTTGGTCAGGCTTTGAGGGAAAGGATGGTCTCTTAGAGCAGCTCTGGGCTCTCGGGCCTGGGTTCCAGACTTCCTGGGGAAGTCCCTGCCCCTTGTGGGCCTCAGTTTCCCCATCTGTCTTCAGCACTGGACAGGTGCTCTCTCAGGTCCGTCTGCCCACCCCCCTAGGAGCCCGTGGAATCT
Source organism: Bradypus variegatus (assembly GCA_004027775.1). Lineage (NCBI taxonomy): Eukaryota > Metazoa > Chordata > Mammalia > Pilosa > Bradypodidae > Bradypus > Bradypus variegatus. Next base: position 37,942 of record PVKY010000674.1, read on the forward strand.
TATGCAAGATGGTGGATAGGATTGGCAGGGAGGCTGTAATTGAGGTTCTCTGCCCAGGAAAGAGGGGGCATCTTGGGTCCCCGGGGACTGAGCCAGCTCTGGAGTCACCCCACAGGGTGCATGAGCCCGAGGCCCAGGCTCAGGTGCAGTGGACGGTTTTGGGGAGCCATCAGCCCCTGCTTCCTCCTGGCTCCTTACATTCTGTCCCTGGCAGGGCGTGGGGAGGGGGCTGGTGGTCCAGGAGACAGAGGCCTGAGGAGGCTCAGCCGGGGGCTGCTCTGAGAACCAGACGCCCCGAGACTGCGGGCTTACCACTCACCTGTGCCCTCGGGGTCAGGCCAAGGAAGCCGAAGGCGCCTGGATGGACAGAGGGGAGCTAACGGGGGCTTCCGAGGCAGCTGTTTGGTGGTCCTGGCCCAGCAGACCCCATTCAACAGGGGGGAGGTCCAGGTGAGGGGCGACTGGCCCTCAGGTCACACAGCAAGGTGGCGGGAGTGGGGGGGTGGCCAGGCAGGACCCCAGCTTCTCTGCTGGTCAGTGCCCTCCCCCCAGGCCGAGGCCACACTGCTCATACCCTCTGCAGAGCCCACCTGCCACTGGGACATCCCAGGGTCTGGAACTCCACTCCAGGCCTTGCGAACACCCCTCACCACCACCACCACCCAAGACAAACAGCTCGTTGGGGCTAAAAGCCGCGCCGGGGGCGTCATCACCCTAATGAGAAGGAGCCCTGAAGGGCTGGCTGGCAAATTGCTATTACTGCAAAGCTGGGGGGCAGGCAGACCCTCATTCCATCCCTCGCACACTCTGTGCCCGGCCAGGCCCTCGCCCCCGAGTGCATCCCACCCTGCTCCCCCACCCAAGGCCAGTTCTGGGGCAGCAGGCACCAGGGCTGAGTGGATCCAATCACATGACTTTTGGAGCCTCAGTTTCCCCCTCTGTACCATGGGGATGACGAGGCTCCCAGAATGCAGGACAGTAGGCGCAGCAGGGGCTGTGCCCTTCCTTCCTGCGACAAGCATTTATTGAGCGCTTGCTGTGTTCCACATACCATGCTAGACGTGGAGAGCAAGCCAGACTCAGATTGTTCTCCCTGGAATTTCCACACTGTTCTGTCCTTTCATTTCCCTCTTCTCCTCCCCCATCCTTGCATGTCCCCCACAGCCGTCACCAGAAGTTAGCTTTGGAACCTGGGTCGGACCCTCCTACGGCACCAGGCTGCCGAGGAAGGGGGGCGGGTGGCCAGGCCAGGCCATGCACCTGTGAGCGTCACCTCCCCGCAGAGCACACGGGGCCCTGCCCAGCCTCCTGCGGGCCCACTGCTCCCACCCAGGACCCCTTGCAGCCTCCCGTCCCCTCACCCCGCCCACCCACCTTGAGCAGGGGCTCCTCGTCCCGCAGGAAGATCTGCCGCTTCTTGGCGATGGTGGTGGTGCGGTAGAAGTCCACCAGCTCGTTGAGGGAGTTGAACTTCTCCTCCCACAGGAAGTACTTGCCTGAGGCCTCCCGCAGCACCTTGAAGTGCTGCACCTGGTCCCCGTAGCTGGGGGAGAGGGGAGAGCACTGTGGTCGCCTCAGAGGGGCCCCCAGGAGGCCAGCGCCCCCACCCAGCCCTTCCCCAGGGCCTCATGAAGGGCGGGGGGCTGGGAGGGCAGGCCTGAGACCCCCTGCCAGCCCCCTGGCTGTGGAGGAGGGGGTTAAGGGCATGGGCTCGGGGCCAGGCCACCAGCCTTGGCCACTTTCTTGCTGGGCAACCTTAAGCAAGTCACTTGACCTCTCTGAGCTTGCGCCTCCCTTATGGATAAGGGCTTAGAAAATGCTGACTATGGTTTACTCACAATGGTAAATGAGTTTCTCTGACATCATGTGTTCTCACATCTCTTCAACAGCCCCTCAGCCTTGCCATTCTCCGTCCTCTCCTATCCCCTCCCAGACCCCACAGTCCCTTGGAGAGCAGGTCCTAAGATCATCCTGATCCGGACCAAAGCCTGCTGGTGTGAGAGGAGCTCAGGCACAATGGATGCCTCATGTCCTTTCCTCCTCCTCAAGAACCTTCTATGGCTCCCCATTGCCCTCAGGATGAAATATGGACCTCAGACATGGCCCTGGTTATGTGTGCAGCCTCATTTCCTTCACCACGCTTTGTGATCCAGTCCACAGGCCCTTTTGTTTCCCATCTCCCAGCCGTGCTCCTTGCTTGGAAAGTCCCTCCAACACACTGCCAGAAATCCTCCCGGGTCACTTCTAGCCCCTCTCAGGCTGGCCAGCTGAGTGAAAACTTTTCCGGCTGGTGCTGGGCAGAGGGACCTGCCCTGTGCCTTTCCACACCCGGCATTTTCCATGCCAGAGCAGGCCATGCCAGATGGAGGCCAGGCCACATGAGGACCAAGGGCAGACACAAAATGCCATGACTCCCTCCCCTCCTGCAGGGCAGTGGGGCCTGCCTCAAGGCCTGGGAAGAGCAAACCGGGCCCTCTGTCCAGTGGGGAAACTGAGGCACTGAGCACAGTCACCTGCCCAGAGTTACAGCGAGAAAGGTGGAGCCAGGGCCACCTGTGAACTCACACATGGGAAAGTGTGGCTCTAGCATGCTCCCCGATTGGTCATTGTTGTAGAACAATAGCAAGAATGGTGGCTCTAATTATGGTATTAATAATGTCCCGGATCATGTTATTCCGAGTTTAGCTGTACCCTGCAGTGTTGCTACTTGGGCTGTGCCTGCCCCCTGGCCCCCAGGAGGCCCATTCTCCCTCCTGCGTCCTCTCCGCATAGCCAGATGCTCACCACCCTTACCAGCTTTACAGTCAGGCCAGCAGGACTGGGATGCCAGCTTGCCTCTCTGACCCTCGGTGTCTTCATCTGTCAAACAGGTGCACTGATACTTACCTTGCAGGGGGAGGTGAGGCTGGTCACCTGGGTTGCCCCAGCCCGCCAGTCTGGGCTGGGGGTTCTGGGGAATAGTGGCCTCCAGAAAAGCCTCAGCCCCCAACAAGGAAGAAGCCAGTTTACAATTTACAAATAAGAGACTTTAGAAATAACCTGCTTCTCACAGGCCTGGGGGAGGCTCCTGCCCAGGTGGAGGTGTCCCAGGACCTGTAGGCGTGGCCGGGCTGGGGGTGGGGGAAGCAGCCCCTGGTCATCCCAGGCACAGCCTGGGGCCGTTTCATTCACATTTGGGACTAACTGAGACCTGCCTACCAGTCTGAGACGCAAAGGTAAAAAATCCACCTTCTGGGTTCTAAATTAAAATCCTATCAAAGAATTTTGGACCCCATGTGTGTACAAGCCTGAGTTCCTTGAGGCCCATGTCTGAGTTCTCTTCCATCCTCTACAGGAGACATGGGGTCCCTTGCTCCTAGCTGCCCTCTTGCCTCCCATCCTTACCTCTGGCTGGGTTGCCCCCTACCAGCCGGGGGCCAACATGTTGCTTGGTTAAAGACTGAAGATTAAAGATTTAAGATAGAGATTTGTTAACCTCCCTCTGGTCTGGATGTGTGGGAGGCAGAGACCCTACTCCAAGAGGTCAAACCCCACAGAACCTCTCTCCACTTCCCAAGACACCTCTGAGCCTTTGTTCACACAATATCCTCCAGCCAGAAGGAATAATTCTGCAGTCAAACTCCTATTCATGCTTCAAAGCCCTAGTAAAATAGCCCATCTTCTGAGAAGCCTCCTCAGACCCCCTCAGAGTCAGGGCTCTCTGTGGGTCCCTTGGCCCCTTGTACAACCTTTTTTTAAACCACTGCTCATAATGAGTTGCATAGTAGACACCCAAAAAGGTGGAGGTCAGGCAGGCGTGGCCCTGGGATCCCACCCAGTTGGGGAGAGACTGGGAATCAGGAACAGGGAATTCTGGTCCAAGCCGTAAGTCCTTATCAGGAGCTGATGCTCCTGAAATGTTCTTCCAGCAGCGCGGAACCTGTGGTTCCAGATCCTAGGTGCGCTGAGCCTGCACAGGTACTTGGGAGAGGTCTCGTCAGGGTCTCTGAGCCATTCCCGGCTCCCCAGGGGGCTGGAAAGGGCCTGGGGCTTTGATCAGATGGAGTCTGGGTTCTGGGCCCTCAGTGACTTGTGCTAGGTGATTAGGCCACTTGCGTGGTCGCCTGTGGGTGGGGGCATGGTGATTCCAGAGTGGCTAGGGGGGCAGGTAGCTGCCAGAGGCCGGGCACCTTCCTTGAGTGCTGCCCCAGGGGCCTCACTCCCCACCCCGGGACCCCCCAGCGTGTTGTTTGTATGAGCCCGGGGTTTCCCCAGCCCTGGACTCCCAGCACAGCGCCCTGGGACGGGAGAAACTGAGCACAAGGACCTACTGGCTGTTATCTTTAGAGGCCCTGAGTTCATGCCGACCCCAGAGGGGAAGCCCAGGGTAAGGCGGCCCCCACTCCTTGGGGAAGAGGGCAGAGAAGGGGGGCTTGTAAAAGACTGCTGCCCAAATGGTCACAACTGCCAAAACAATTGACAAACCTTCAGCTGGACTGACAAAGGAGAGAGAGGGGATGCAGAGAAACAAAATCAGAAATGAAAGTGGGGACATCACTACCAACCTCACAGAAATAAAGATAATTCTAAGAGAACATGATGAAAAACTTACGCCAACA
>PVKY010000675.1:0-42529 GCA_004027775.1 Bradypus variegatus
GGGAAAAAGGGTAGAGAGACCACCCAACAATGTTTCTTTCCCCCTCTCCAGTGTCTCATTGCTTCAATAAGCACACTCTCCTTGCCCCTTCCCACTCTGTAGACAAACACTCCCAAAGGCTCCCTCCTTCTGATTTCTCTGCACATGGATAGGAGACATGAGGTCTCCTGGGCCTGGCATGGGGCTGCCCCAGCCAGGCAGCTAGTCTCCTGTTTTCTAGTGATTCTTTGTTTCTGGGTGTCTTCCCTAGGAGCTGGGGTCACAGTGCCAAGGACAAGGAATGAGGGGGAAGGTCATCTTTTTTCTCCAGTCTCTGCCTACCCCCCACCCCCAACCCAATCTGGCTCTCCAGTGGAGGGGAGGGAAGATGGGCTCAGGGCATTGGCAAAAGAATCCTGTGACTCCCAAGCCTGTCCTGCAGCTTCTCACTCCTCTGTCTTCCCCTCCACAGGAGGAAAATGGGTCACGCTCCACAAGGGCCGGTTATCGCCAACCTGGCCCTGCTGCTGCCTGATAGAGCCCACCCCTCCCCCGCCAGATCTCATTAAGGGGTCGTCACTTATGCTTCCCAGAGCCCCCCATCCATCTTTGGCCACGGATGACAGACTGGGCCCGGGGGCTGATGTCCAGCAGGTGACAGGGTTAATGGCAGAAGAGGGCAGAGGGCAGAGGCCAGCCAACTCACAGTGGTGGGAGGGCAGTCTGGGGAGGCCCTGGGTCCATTCCAGTTGGGCAGCCCCTCAAATTACAGCACCTGGCGGGCAGGATGGGTCCTGGGCCCCTCCAACCCCAGGGTAGCAAGGGAGGCGGTATCGGCCATCTTGGGAGCAGATGGTGGGAGCGGAAAAGCATGTGAGCCTGAGAAGAAGAGGAATTAAAGAAGTTTGGAAGGGGAAGAAGGGCTGGAAAGAGAGAGAAAAAAATCCCTGTGTTTGTAGACTCAGTGAAAAAGTTGCCTCTGGGGTCCCTGGATGCTCTTAGGCAAGAACACATTTCACAAATGTGTATGAAGTTGGATGCATTCTTTAGAAATGGGTACTCAGGAGCTGCAGTCTCCTGAGTCAAACAATGTGGGTTCAAAGCCTGTTCAGATCCTCTCTGTGTGACCCCGGGGTAAGCTACTTCACCTCCCTGAGCTTTCGTTTGTGCATCTGTGCAATGTAGTTATGAGCACCCGGCTCCAGTGAGGAGAGAATAACATACTGCAGGTAAACTCTGCACCTGGATCAGGGTGAGGGTTCAAGAAATCCTCGCTGTTATTGGTTGTATGACTATATGATTATCTCCTGATGATCATCTTGCTGTCACTGCTGCCTCTCCCCCATCTCTGCCTTTTCCCGGGCCTTCTGCCTTGGGACCTCCTACATGCCCAGAATCACTCCCAGGGAGCGACTGAATGCTGCTTTGGGGGCAGCTGCCCCCCTCACCGCCCCCAAGGAGAGGCCCCACGGTGGCGAGGGTTAGCCCCCTGGGCCTTTGAAGCCTGGAGAGGGGAGGGGCTGCCCTGTGCTGCTGACCTAGGGGAGGGGAGGGGGCGGCTCAGACCCCCGCCGTGGGAGGAGCCTGAGGACAATGGGCAGCGGAGGGTTTGCTCCATCGCTGGCCAGCTGGCCATCAGGAGAGGGGGTGGGGTAGGGGCAGGAGCATCCCTCTCCCCAAAGGAAGCAAAAAACTCCTTCAAGATCTGGCAGTGGCTGGGGGTCCCTGGGGTGTCGAAGGTGACCTATGGAGAGGAGAGGGATCATAACAGTATGGACTCCTGGGCTGCAGTTGTCCAGATCCCTCCCAGAGGGGGCACAAAGAAGCCTCCCACCCCTGTCCCAGGGGCCCCACTCAAGCATACCCCAAAGTCAGGGTGGTCAAAGGAGCCAACTAGCATTGCTCTGCCCTCCTCCTGGAGCTTGGAGGGGTCTTGGGGGTGGAGTGGCTCCTCCCAGGGGTGCTGATCGCCTCCATTAGCTCCTCAATCTTGCGAGGATAATGCATGGCCCAGGCTGGGCTGGGGGTAAGAAGCTCTGCCACAGGAGATCTGCAAGGCGGAATGTGACAGCAGCGCCTGAGCCAAATGCCAAGCAGCTGAGGCCACCCCTCGCTGCCTGCAAACTGGGACAAACCTGAGCCTGGCAGCCTGGGGTGGGGTTGGGAGGTATCTGTCCCTGCCCTCCACGACCCCTGACCACCTCGGCACACCTCTGTGTCCTTGGCCAGCTCCATCAGCTCCCTTCTGTGGCCAAACACCCAGAGCCTCAGAGGGGCTTCTCCCTGGGGTCTCACTTCCCACCGCTGCAAGTTCTTTGGTGTCAGGGTCCTGAGTGGCATGAAACAGCAACGTCCACCCCACTGGAATGGACCAGAGCCTGCTCATCTCAGAGCCTCAGAGACTGATCCAGCAAGATCAGAATAAAAAACCCACTGGGCAGAGGTGGGGGGACTCAGAAGAGCAGAATATTCTTCCCTTTCCTCACCTAGCCCCAGCTGTCAGGCCTCTTCTGAAAGGAGTTGGCCATGGGGTGGCCTGCTCTTTGCTAGATTCGGTCCCTTCTAACCGAGGTTGCTGCCTTTGCTGGCTGGTGCTGGCAGGCCAGGGCCTCTCAACCCATCATATCCCAGGCTCCCCTTTCACCCTCTGTTGGGAAAACCACTGATTTTATCTTGTGTGCTATTCTGCTCTGCCGGTGACAGGGTCCTTTCACTTCTCTGGCTGCGTCTGATTTTCCCCATCCTGCCTGGAAGGGGGACGGGGTTACTGCCGCTGGAAGGCAGTGTGGCCCAGGAGTGAGGGGCTGGGGCCCTGGAGCCAGACAAAGGGAGGCTGTAAGCCAGCCTGGCCATTTACCGGCTGGGTGACCTGGGGCAAGTTTGTTAAATTCTCAGAGCCTGAGTGTCTTTATCTGATTATAATATTATCATATTGGGTGGTTATGAGAATTAATTGAGACAATGCTAATGTAAAGCATTTAGCGCATAGCTTGACACATTATAAATGCTTAAAAATGGCACAGGAAGCAAAAAAGGACCTTTTAAAATTCCTATGTTATAGGTGAAGAAAGGAAAGGAAAGAGGTTTGGACTGGATCCTAGGATCAGGGGGCAGGAAAGTCTGGGGTGAAGCAAGGTCTTCACACTCTGAGTCCAAAGCTCCCTCTACCGCCGTACCCTACAGGGACCCTCCCAGCCCCAGGAACTCCTTCTCACCCTCCCGCTCCCCCATCGGCCTTGCTCCCTAAATTCTGCTTGCCCTGAACTCGGGGGAAAGGACCCTCCTGTAGTCTCTGAGTCCTCTCTCATCTGAAACACTGTCAGGACTGTGTGGAAATGTTTGTGATAATGGGAACAGCAATCGGAATTCCAGGCCCATAACTCACCAGTGATCAGATGTAGGGGAGGTGCCAGGACAGTTATATTAATAACTGCGCCATTAAAAACAGGCAAATGATGTTCTCATAAAGCATGCATTGGTTGGGGTGGTTGGATTTGTTTACCTTTTCCCCCCCTACAGGAGTGAATGGGGCCACAGAGGGAGAACATTAAATTATCTCTTGAAATGATTCCGGTAATAAGTTGGGCAGGTTAGAAGACCTGTCAGCAGCTCCCGCCAGACCTCCTTCGACCTTTCCTAACTCCTGTCTTTCACTTGGCTTTGTTTTATATGGGGCCAATTATTCCCTTCTGGGTTAGCTGTGTTCCTTGTTTAAAGCCACTGTCTACATGAGCAAAATGTGCATTTTTTAATCAGCCGAGCAAGTCAGAGTGATCATATATTATTCTTTACCAGAAATCAGGATCCGTGGTGTGACGTGGAAAACAAGAAAAGAGAGGGGACTTGCAGGGACAAAGGCTATGGATATTTGAAGCATTCCATGTTCTGGAAAATCAGGTCCACAGAGGCCTAATAATAACATCAATAATAATAACTAACATTTATACAGCATGGATGACGGTCCAGGTGCTTGGTTCTGAGTACTTTCCATGTATTCACACATCTGGTCTTCATAGTAACCCTGTGCATTATTATCCCACTCTATGCACGAGGAAACTGAGATCTTATAGCTAGTGGATGGTGGAGCTGAGATTCAATCCCAGCTAGTCTGGCTCCCTAGTCTGTTCCCACTCACTACCACACTGCCTCAAATAGTCTTCTCTGTTGACAGAGCCCTCTCTAGCCATTTTGAACTGCAGAGATGAGGGTGCCCTGGCCTAAGCTGAGTAGATGATTCCTGAAACCTGAGAACCCCTTCCTGCCTCACACAGCAGCAGTCAGTTAGCCTGAATGCCTACAATGAACTAGGCAGTGTGCTAAGAATATGGGGCGTGCATTATCTCACTAGTTCTCACAATGACCCTGTGAGTTGGTGCTGTTGTCACTCCCACTTTGCAGACAAGCAAAGTGGATATCTAAGAGCACATGGTAGCAAGTACACATTCAAAGCCAGGGCTGACTCTGTAGGTTCCACTGCCCTGCACAGTTTCTCCCACTTCCCATGCCAGCATTTTATGATTCTAATACTCCGTGCTCAGGTTTGACCAACACCATTGTAGGGAGTTTAGCCCATTTCTAAGATGCCCCAATGCCCAAGAGTGGGGTCCTAGGCCGGGCGACCCAGCCTGAGACAGGCACAGACAGGGAGGCACGGGGGGGGGGGGGTCTTTTAATTCTACATTAAAAGAGAAGATCACCTCCTCCATGCCCCCAGCCCTCCCCCTGCTCCAGCTTCCTTCCAATCACATCAGAGACCCCAGAGGGGGCTTGACCTCTGTCCTCGGGGTAGGTCAGCCGGGGTGACCCTGCCTGTGTGCAGGATCCCGTGAGAGAGGCCCAGCTGCAGGCCCCCGAGCGCTGGAGGCGCACCCGGAAACAGGCCCGGGGTCACCGAGTGCAGCCAGCCCGGGCTTGCGGGAGGGGCTTCCCAGGCCCTTTGTGAGCTGACAGGCAGGGGGGAGATTAGTTCCACAGGCAGCCCCTGTGTCTCCAGAGAAAGGGGCTATTATGGAGCCACTAAAAATACAGGGCACGCCCCCCCCTTTTATCACCATGGAGATGAGGGAGGCTGTGGGGGGAGGGTAAGGGGTTGTGAGAGGGGGGTGAAGACAAGAGAGGGAAGGAGAATGAAAGACACATGAAAATGGGAAGAGAAGGAGGGAGAGGCCAGGAGTGGAAACCAGCTAGAGAAAGACCTCTTTGCCTGCCTTTTTCCCCCAGAGCGGCTGGTGGGAACTCTCAGCTTCATCTCTTGCTCACCATTTCCTCTCCACATCCTGCCTGCTGGGTCACAGACACGGCCTGGGGTCTACACAGGCAAAGAAGGGCCTACTCACAACCCAGCAGCTGGCCCCATGACCTCTGAGGGCGAGGGGTCCGGCCATCTGGGATTAAATTGCAAGCTGGCCACATGGAAGGCAGCTGGTGAGCAGCTGCTGGGACTTGTCCAGCTTCTGGATATACCAAGTGCCCCAAACCTTCGCCCGCCATAGCATCCCGCCAGATATTGATCCAGCATCAGCCTGAGACCTTCCATGACGGCGACTTCCCCACCTGTCCCTTGTGGGGCACCTGTGATCGTCAGAAAGGGCTTCCTGCCATCATCTAGAAATCTGGGCCATAGTACTGCCTTTTGGGCCTGCCCAGTGGTAGGCATTTAACAGATATTGTAGAAAGAATAAAATCCTGACACTTCTTGACATGAAATATTTGAAGAAAGCTACTGAGAAGATAACTTTGTTGCCAAAAAGTAGTCTGTGCTTTAAAAGTATCGGAAGCTAAGTGGAAGTCCTGGGACAGGAAGTAATTCTTGCCACTGAACACAGTGTGCAGAACATGGGACATCCTGAGACACCAGGCTCCTAGGTGCCGCTCTGATGTCAACACAGAAGGTTCTGGATGGGGCCTTGGGTGTCTTCCATCAAACCAAGCATTTGGTGAATAGCCAGCCCAAGGGAGAGAGATGGAGCCCAGAGTTAATTTGCCAGGCTGGGCTCTGGTTCTCTGCCCCCTTATGCCTGCTGCAAGCTGGAGAAATATGCTCCATCCCAAAAGGGATGCTCTTGAAAAGGAAGGGGCCTCCGTCTTTGGGAGCTAGAAGCTCTCAGGCCAAAAGATTTGTGATTCCATAGTTTGGAGAGATTTAAGGATGTGGTTAAACAGGGCCCTCCAGTTGGCAAGATTACAAACTCCAACCTGCACTCTGGGGAGCCCACCTGGGAAAGTTCAGGTTAGTTTCTGACCCCCTAGAAGAGGGAAAGGAGGCAAAAAAATAGGGTGCTTGTTACCTTTATTCCTCCCCACCACCCCCACTACCTGGGGAGGCCTGGGGACCAGATTCCACAAAGCATTTGGAACAGATGTGGTTTGGGTGTGTCAGGGACCAGAGATAAGTGGAGACTTGCGGTTGCACTAACAAAGGCCCTGTATGTCCTAGGCCCAAAAAGAGTTGCTTCGAATTGCCGGGAATTGGCAGAAGTTAGGAAGAGACAGGGACAGCTCACACCCTGATCTCGCATCAAGAGGGAACAAGGAGATAAGTCCCTGGCTCCCTCCTTGATCAGTGACAACGCCTGGGCTGTGGGAAAGGCAGTCAACCTGCTGTTGCCTCTTCCCATTCAACACTGAGGCTCCTGCCCAAATGCTACTGTCCAGATTGTATTTATGACTGTTTTAAGAAGGAGTGACAGAGCCTTTTAATATCCCTGACAGCCCGGGATGTTTTAATAGATGGTGGAGCTGGGCTGCTGGAGTTAAGAAAAGAGAGCTGAGTCGTTGAGCAAGCTGTCAGGCCTGCTTTCTATGACAGACCTACTGATGGGCTCGACAACAAAATAAAATACGGGACCATGTCTCTCCTCAGTTCCCTCATGTTGACAGACAGTCTGTCACCATTGTATGTCATCTTTCACCTCTTAGTCACTCAAGCTTATGGGAAACCTGTGTTTAATGGGGAGGCCCTGAGGATTTCCACCCAAACCCACCCACTAGAACATCCAGCCTGCACTGCAAGCTCGCTGGGCTCCGGCTGGGGTTCTCCTATTTTCTGGAACAGAACTCTTCTCCCTACCTAGCCCCACCTCACTTGTTGCCATTTGTTAGAGGTGATTATAGGTCACACAGGGTGGGCTAAGGAACAAGGGGCGATACTTTGGATCTTTGATCCCTTCAAACTTGTGTGTTTGACAGTATATTCTATAGCAAAACTATCCCCAGTGCCTCTACTCCCCATAAAAACACTCAGCTTCCCCCACCTCCAGGGTCCTTGCCTCTTCTTCACTTCCCTGGGCTTTATAGGCCTCAAGGCCATTATTTCCAGGCTCCATATACACAATTTCCGTGCACCAGGTATGGGGCTGTTTCCACTAGGAACTCAGTTTGTGGCTAAAGCCAGTTTGACCCATCCTCCCCCTGGCATGTTCTGAGGTCTAAGGGATTCTCCGCTTTTTTGATGGGGAAACTGAGAAAGTAAATCCAGGGGCCACTGGCCTTGTTCTTTCCCGAGTGGCTGAAAACCCCAAAAAAGAGAACCAAGTTCTTTCTTCCACATGTGTTAAGGTTAGTTGTGCTGAGTCTGTGCTCCCTCCATTTGGGGCTCCCCTCCCTCCTACCCTGCCCGTGACCGAGGGGGGTGGGGTCAGGGGCGGTGGGGGGCGGTGGTGGTGGTAAGGGGCAACACTGATGCTCCTTGGCCCCCAGGGGTTGCTGACACAACTCCTCCAGACAGAAGGCCTCTCGCCACCCCCAGCAGCCCAGGGTTCTGCATTCAAGTCCCCTGCCAGGAGAGAGTTAAGGGCTTGGGTTTAATTTGCCCGTTAATCACAGTTAAAAGAAGTAATGAGCGTCTCCCCAAAGCCTGGGTGTTTCTCTGCAGATTAAGCAGCAATTTGCATAGCCCCTTTATTCATCCCCACCTTCCCCTGCGGGGAGGCTTGTCCTTTCAGACACAGCCAGGCGCAGCCGGCGGCAGGAGCGGTTTGACAAATGGCTTTGCCAGGCCGGCCTGGTTTGGGCAAGAGGGAGGGAAGGGAATGCTGGGAGGGAGAGGGCAGTTCCCGACAGTAATGGATAGCTGGGGCGTTAAACAGTGCAGAACTTCTTATTAGGCACACAGGAGAAGTTTAAATATTCAAACTGGTTTTCTTTGAAGCCTGGGGAATGAGAAGAAGTGGCTGGCAGAACTAAGAGTTTACGTAGGCCACTTTGCTTGGAGAGGCCCCGAGAGGAAGGGCACCTGGAGGGCAAAGGCGGGTCTGCAGTCAGCTGGTACCCCTGGGCTCCACACCCCTGGAACAGGCCTGACACCCCCCTGCTGGGCTCTGGGATCTGCCAAGCGTTGGCCAGCCTGGAAGCTACTCCTCAGGGTCTGAACACCCAGGGTGCACAGCAGCATATGGATGGCATCTGATAGATGGGGACTGGGGCCAGCTTTGGTAGCAAACCCTGGTCTATGAAGCAGTGACATCCCCAGAGATGGGATAACAGCCCTCTCCTCTCCAGCTTCAGTTGGAAGTGTCCTCATTGAAACAGGGAGCGAGGAGACAGGAGGCTCAGAAGACACTCAAGGTAGTTGCTCTCACAGGACAAGTTACAGAAGGCATTTTAGTTTAGCCATTGGTCCATTTTAAAGGCCTGCTTATACCCAGTTTTCTTTGGAAACTTCTAGAGCTTTGTGGAACTCTTCCTTTTTGCCAGATGATTTGTGAGCCAAGTGATCATAATATTTTAGAAGTCAAAGTCATTTTAGAGATCACTGAAGTTCAGAGAAGTAAGTTTGAGACTCCAAGGGGGATGTGAAGGTCAGCAAGACCAAAACACAACCCCTCCTTGCCCTAAGAAGTGCAGTTTGGGGGGCAATTGGGAAGGCCTCAGTCCATAAGCGCTCCCCTAGGGCCTCTCCATGGAGCTGTGGGAAAGCTGCTGAGGGGGTGGGAGGGTGGAAGGGAGCCAACAGAGGGGGGGAGGAAATGTCCGCAGAGATGACATTTGGGTCCCATCTGAGCTGGCTCAGGAAGGCTAGGGAGACAAGCCGAGGGTCAGGGCTTTGGGGATTTACATGTGTTTGGTGTCTTGGGTGGAAATCCCAAGCTGAAAAGGTAGGTAGGGGTCTGAGAATCAAGGGTTAACCTGCTACACCAGGCATTTGGAGAGCTGAGGGACATTAGAGTTTCTACACAGGGGAATATTTAGGATGAAAGTACCTGTAGCACATGGTGGATTAGAGAGGGGAGCCTGCAGAGACTGGGAGACTATTGATGATACAAAAGAAGATAGGAAATATCAGAGAGAGATCAAGGGTGGGATGGGGTGATCAGGGGTTTAGTTTGGAACATGCTGGGATATCTGAGACATAGGGCACCAAGACCAGAACACAGTTTTCTAACTTCAGTTCAAGGATGTTTCCGTGCCACCACTCTCTCATAACAGTGAACGTCTGCCTGCTTTCTGTGTGCCAGGCCCAGTCTAAGTGCTTCACCTGCTCATCTACTCCCCGGAGGGAGATAGTATCTTTATCCTGCTTTTACAGCTGGAAAAATGAGGCACAGAGAGGTCCAGTGACTTGTCCAAGGTCACACAGTGCATAAGAATACAGCTGGAATTTGAACCAGGCAGTCCCGATCTAGAGCACCTGCCAACCACCTCTTGTTGCACTGCCTGCCTTCCTAACTTATTACTTTTATTACACTTTGAATGTGCAAGAACAGGAGTGGGGGGAAGAGCAGCAGAATAAGAAAGTGGCATCTAAAAGAAAAAATAAAAATTAGGAACAGGAGAGCTATGTTGGATAAAAAGGCAAAGGGCCACGTGATCTGTTTCTATAGGAGACACTGGGTAAGCAACATCTGGGGAGCTCACAAGAAGGAGATCAGGGTTCTGCAGCCCCAGCCAATGAGCTCCTGGAGGCTTGGGATGTGCTTTTTTTAGTTCCCAGTGGCAGGCCAGTTTTCTTTGGTGCCCAGCAGATTTTCAGTCTGAATGATGTCCATTAATTCCCTGCCCTACGCTGGCCATGGGAAATCACTTCTAGGTATGAGTATTCCAGAACTCCCCAGCAAGCTCAGAATGGGGCATAGGTTCTGGGCTTCCAGAACCCAGATGGGGGAACCTCAGCAGCCCCTCAGTGCATGTTCACAGTCGGCCACCCCAGGCTGCAGGGGAAAGGAATTCTACTTTTCTCCACTGTGACAAGAACTGCACTTTGAAAGGACACAGTGGAGAGTTTGCAGGAGGAAGGCTTCATTTGGGCAGAGATCACAAATGGGGCTGGGGCAGAGGCTGGATTTAGCAATGTGAGAAGATTTTGGAAAGGCACCTTGCTGCCTCCTTATCTGAAGCAGCATGACTAGTCTCAGCTAAGTAGTGAAAGTCACTGCCTTAATCCTTTCTGGAAAGTGGTAAGATTAAAGGAAACATAAGTATATTACGCTCTTGGCCATACAATTCACATCAAACTGAGGATTTTGAGGGTGTGATCTTCACCCACCTCCCCCCCACTGTCTGTCTGTCTGTCTATCTATGTATCTATCTATCCATCCATCCATCCATCCATCCATCCATCCATCCATCATCTATCTGTTTATCATTTATTTTGGCAATCCTAGTAACCCAACTCCTCAGAGCTTGGTCTTCAAGTTTCACAGTGCCCCTTGCCCCTTTCTCCCAAGAGCTCCAATTAGGCTGGAATGGAGAATCGTGTCACTGTTTCACAAACTATTGTTTCACAGACTTTAAAAATAAGAGCTCACATTTATCCCGGGAGAATCTACTCTGCCAGGTACTATTTTAAGAGCTCTGCATATGTGAGCTCATTTGATCCTCACAACCTTTGAGGCAATTCTGAGAAACACATTAACAAGCAGAACCTAAATGCAATCAGAGGGAACCTAAGGGAAATCTGAAAGCAGATCTGCGGGACAGAATTGTCCCTCACACGGGGTGAAACCGCTAGCTGGGCTTCTGGGTCTTCAGACTGGTCAAGGAAGGTGGGACTGTGGAGGTGCTGGCCAAACACAAATGAGGCTGAAAGTTCTAGATACCAGATACAATGGTTATAATAGAGTTAAAGGCTGTTAAAAAACCATTTATATCAGCCTAGGACTGGGGCGTGCATCCACTTCACCAGATGAGCTGTAAAATGGGTCTAGCCCCAGCGGTCACATCAGCTCTGAAAGAGAACAGTCTCCCAAGCACACTGCCCACCAAGGTGGCCGAATCTGCTGAGAAAACCTGTTCCATCCAAACTCACTTCCTTTCCTGCTGAAAGTCTCAAACATGGCTGAACCTCAGCGAGTTCTGCTTCCCCTCACGGCCCCTGGGAAGGAAGAGAGGCAGGGCCCGCCCAGGCCTGAGCCCAGCCTGTCGTGGTCACGTGGCTCACGGGGCTTCTCCCCAGGGCTCTGTCCCTGTAAGCAATAGTCTGTGTAACAGCTGGTGACTGGACGAGGGACAGAAGACAGGGTGAGGGTAGCATGCCTCAGTGCGCTGACGGCTGCTGCAAGAGGCAGGCCAGAAGGCCAACGGAGCCGGGAGCTGAACAGGTGGGCAGGAGGCAGCGGACATGCTACCAAAGGAGCCAGGAGAAGCAGACACCTCCCCAGGCCCAGAGGGCCTCCCCAACAGCTCAGGGCAGTCGCGGCCCACTCAGGCCCCTTCGTACCCTTCTGTTCTGAGGACCCTTTTACCTTGACATACCACCAGTATTTTTTCCTTTTTTAATTCCTAGATTTCTTATTTCAGCTCCCAGTTTCCCCAAAAGGAGGTGACCAGGCAAGGATGGGGGGAAGCGATGGGTTGACATTAATTGATAGGTGCGGCTTCGAGCAGTTCATGCTGCCTTATCTCTCTCTCCTTTGGACAGCGTGTGTCCGCCGGAGTCCGCGGGGTCGGTGATTAATAGGGGCCATCACTCACTGTCCAGGACGGCTGAAAGGCAGCAGGGAGGGGCGGCCCTCCCCAGAACTGAGATAACAAGCAGCAGGAATAATGAGTGGTGTCACTCCACTTTTCATTTTGATGGAAAGTCATTACGGGAGTCAACGCCAGCGACAAAGAGCCATGAATCAACTGCTCTGCTATGAAATTAAAATCGAATTGCTGGCCACCCCCAACCCCTACCCTGCCTGGGAAGCAGGGATGGGTAGGTGGCTTGGGAGAGGGGTGCTATCCTGGGGTGGGCTCTAACCAATCACAGAGCAGGTGGTGATGGGTAGGAAGTGGACAGGCAGCTAGTGAAGGTGACAAGTCCTGTCTCCACCCTGTTTATCAGACCCTTCCTCCCCAAACCGCACTTTCCCTCTGCCTCGAGGTAAGCTGTGTTCAAAAGGAAAACACAGCTTTGCTGTCTTCAACAACGCTGTTGCCTGACGGCTCCCTTTGGGCTGCTGGCCTGAGTGGGGCAGTCTGGACCTGGTTATGGAGAGAAAGGGCCCAGCTGACACAGCTATCCCAGAGCCCTTTGTAGAACCTCTAATCTGGGGCCCTCACTATTGCCAGAGGCAAAGAGGACAAGTCCTTAATCTGGGGCTGCAAAGCAACAGCTGATGGCCCAGGGAGTGCACCTGGATCAAGAAACCCACGAAAACAGGTTCATGGCTTCACTCCAGGCTTACAAAAGCAGTGCAAGTAACTTCAGTAGTGAAGTCAAGTGTCTTTTCCTCTTTTATTAAGCCCAACTAGACTAACCACAAGAAGAAGCTGTGATTTCAGGCTAACCAGGCCACAGGGCCAATCAAGACAGCATCTTGTAGAGAGCACAGTGAGTGGCACGATAATAGCCTCCACTTCTCCCCATGAGGCTGACAGTTTCTTCACGTGGCTTTCCATCTTCCAGTTTGCCTCGTTTCTTGCCAAGACAAGGTCCCAGAACAGCAGCCCTGCCTGTGCCACCTCCACGTTGAAGGCTGAGAAGGGCAGGAAGCAAGAAGGCAGAGGGTGTCACAGGGAAGTTCCCATCAGGTTCACAGGGCGCCCGTTGTATCTCTTGGAAATGTCAGCTTCAATCTGAAACGACAGTGATACCAAGTAGGTGGGAAGCAGAGGTGAAGGGGCCTCATTCTGCAGAAACTGAGGGTCCTCCCACTTGGAAGGTTTCCTTTCCTGTCTTACCAGCTTCTGCAGCTCCCTCGTCTTTTCTAGCAGCAGGTCCAGCTTGGGTTCCAGAGCTGCCTGCTCCTGAAGCGCTTCTTGCTGCTTCTGAACCATCAACTCCTTCTTCAAGGCCAGCAGCTGGGACTGCTTCAGCTTTTGCTGGAGGAATTCAGTCACTCGGTCCACATACCTGTGCAGGGCACTCAGGTAAGTGTTTGTGTATCTGTGCATCCTGAGCATTCCCATTCAATTGCCAGGAAAGGCAAGGGTTGGGAAACAGAATTCCTACCTCATCCCTCAGCCTCTACATCTTTAAATCCTTATTTGTAAGGAATCCCCATTCCCAGCAACCCTGTTCTCCTTGGGAAACAGATTCTGTCTGTACACATTCAAACCACCCCATCCTGCCCCAAAGAGGAACCCCTATTTCTCATATAGAAAGCGATGTTACAGGAGACAGGGGCAAAATTTCAGGGGTCACGCAAGAGGAAGAGGAAAGCACAAGAGTCAGAGCTGCTAAACATGGCAGAGCCCTGCGTCATGCTCCTTGAACAGCCCAGGCATCCAGGAGAAAGCCAGACCTTGGTGAGGCTAGGATCATAAACAGGTGTTGCATTCGAAGATTGGTGAGCTGACCAATCAGATCCTGCAGTGCTGACACCATGGTAACAATCTTTCCTTTGGTCTGGCCCTGCAGGATGGCTGGAGCCAGCTGGAACTGGCTCATGGACAAGACGTCTGCCTCTTCACTCATCTCCACTGCTCTCTGAGACAAGAAGATCTCGAGCTGAGAAGAGAAGAGGACTTGGTTCAAACTGTGAAAAAAAAAACAAAAGTTAAGCCCTTTAGGCTGCCAGAAAGGCAAGAAGGAGATGTGTGGTTTAGATTCTGAGGAGGAGCTGTTTCACATGAACACTTTTATGGATAGAAACTCACTGACTGTAACGTGAGAGCTTGGGGCAGTCTCTGCTGCCACTCTTCCATGCCCCGTACCCTATCTCAGACCTTACTTAGAGCCCTACATTGCCATCCCTCCTCCCCAGCCATGAATCTCATGACGAGGAAAACAGGAATCCAGAAGGTTTGCTCTGCCCCAGAGAAGGCATATTTTCTCTACAGGAGAAATGAGATTCAGGGACTAGGAATCCATGTTTGAGAAGGCCTAGATTAAGAAAGGGCTAAAAAGAGTCTGAGAAACAGCTGTGTATCTTATCAATCTTATTGTACCATAAAAAAACTTGATACTGTCTATCCCCCTCTCCTCTTGAGGCTAGGAGGGGCCTCTGTTGGCAGGAACTGAAGGAAATGAGGAAGGACTAATAAAGTGGCTGAGAACTTTCCATGAGGCCCCTCCCTCCCCCAATCAGGCCCCAGGGAAAGCGACAGACCCAGAGATCAATGAAGAGGGGCCCCATCCTCCCGATCCCCTGGTGAAGGTCCAAGAATGCCAGTTCCTTACTCTGGGCTGCTCAACGCTGCAGCCACAGGGGTTGCATTTAAACACAGGAGACATCACGTCACTCTGTTCAGAAACCTCCAACATCTCCTTGGTTCACTCTGAGTAAAAGCCAAAGCTCTCTTTACCTCTCTGAACAGCTCAACTACTTGCCCCCCAGCTCCCTCTGCTCAACCACACTGGCCTCCTTGTTTCTCAAAGTGCTGGGCATGCTCCCACTGCAGGGCCTTTGCAGCTATGGCTCCCTGTGCCGAGAAGGCTCTTCTGCCAGGTATCTGCAGGGCTCTCTCCACATCTCCTGCAGGTCATCTCCACCAGGGGGCCTTCCTTGATGACCCAAAACAAAATCAGAGCCCTACTCAACTATCCCTATCTCCCTTCCTTGCTTTATTTCTCTCTGTGGCACTTATCACCTAAAGTAGTATGTATTTTACATATTCATCTCGGTTCTTGTGTGCCTTCCCACTAGAATATAAGCTTCTGAGGTCCAGGACTTTGTCTTGTTCACTGCTGACTCCCTGGAACCTAAGACAAGGCCAGATGCATAGAAGGTGTACAATATATGAATGGTGGGGCATCTCTGCTCCAGAATATGTAAAGCTCTCAGTGCCCTTCACCCAAATAGGCAGGGTCAGGTGGGTGTCCTGGAGGGGGGCTGCCTGCACTGCTGCAGGACCACGGTACCTCCATGAGCTCATCGATGAACTGATTCCGAGTCTCAGAGTGTTCAAGAAGCGTCAGAGCGTCTGGGCCCCTAGCAATACCTTCTGGAGCTGCCAGGAAGAGAGACAGAGAAGTGAAAAAGTTGCTGAGGACCAGAGAAGAAAAAGTCCTTTAAATGAGAAGCCCTGGTAGGTTAATATGAACACAGACTCATTGCACTAGAGTTACTTCCTGTCCCAACCCAAGGGGGAAGGAAGGATTACTCTTTCCCACATGCTTCAGCCCTCTTCAGGCACCCCCAGTGTGCAAGGAGGACCACAGAGCTGGGTTGCTGGTGGAGAGGAGGGAGCTCAAGTTTCATCCTGCACTGCCCTCTAGTGGCACAGATCAGTGCTCCATCCACAGAACCTCCTGACACCTCAACCAGAAAGCTCCAAAAAGTTGAGTTTCCATGCTTCATCTTGAAGGCTCTCCCTGTCCCCCTCCACTCACAGCCTCATCATGATTTGAAGAGCAAGCAGCCCACACTTTTTTCTTTGTTTCTAGAGACACGGGGCTGCAGGGGATGGTGAACTTACCCTCAGTTCCAGCTTCTAGCACTGTGATTTGCAGAGCAGAACCATCATCTCCCCAGTCTATTCCATCACTCCCAGCTTCCTGGATGGAGAGCAAAGGACCCCAGCAGTGATGAAAGAATTTTCCCTAGCAAAGAAAGCCGGGAAAAAAACCAAAGCCCCAGACGAGTTTAATGACTGCACATTGCGGCTATATTAAGGACTCGCAGCCCTGATGCAGGCAGCAGAGATGGTGGCTTGGGCCCATTTATGTTGCCCCCTCATCTGTGCTTCATGGAGCTGCCGCCTGCTGGCACTCCCATACCTTGCTCCAAACACCAAGAGAAAGGAGGTCCAAATATTGATATGTCCCTTCTGAAAATCTGTCTAGCCCTGACTACACCTGGTCAACCTCAAGTGATGCCTTTAAAGACAGACAACACTTGTCTCATCACTGACACCGCAGTCACAGAAAGTCCTCGGAAAGATGGACTGGGGGGGGGTGCATCCTAACCGCTGAGTCTGGTTCCAGGGAGATGTCCCAGCTGATTCCAGCTGCCTCGGCAGAGATGCCATAGTCATTCCCTTCAGAAGCTGCCTCCACCCCTAAGTTGCCCCAATCGATCTAGAAGAGGGGAGAAAAATGTTAGCTCATAGTAGGTGAGTGAACAAAACGGGGCCTTCCTTCCTATGGCCCTCAGTTGTTTCTGTTAGGAACGCTAGCATGCTGTTTAAACCTAATGGCCTCCACGTTCCCCAAAAGAGAGCCCATCTTCAGAGGGCTCACATGATTGAAGGATGCCTACTTCAAAGAGAACCAGCTCACTGAGGCTCTTTAGCACTCATCTATGTTCTGGTCTCATGATGGCCAAGAAAATAAAGGAGTGCAGCCTCTGTGCCCTTACGCCTATAGTGTCTCACGCAAATCCCCCTTCTTCCTTCTGGACATCGAATCCAGGTCGTGGGGGTGTGGGCTGTGTGGGGAGCAGCTGTGCTCTCATCTGTTGTTCTGTGGCAGGCGCCTCATAACAAGGCTCGTCTTACCACATCTTCTTCCACCTGCTCAGGAGGCATCTCAAGGTGCGGCCGCTCCACCACCAAGGGCTCTGTCCCCATCCTCCATTCATACACCGTTGAGTTTCCCTGCTTCTGCACGTATCTCAGCATTGGCAGCACCTGCTCTGCGGGACTTCAACAGATCACACAACTGATTCTCCTGCTGGCCTCATGAAGCCCCACACTGGGCTTGGGCCTGGGCTGCAGGGTCAAATGGGCAAGGCTCCTGCTGAATTTCCATGCAAAATAAAGCTCAAATGTCACATGGGAAAAATACAAGTGAAGAGGGAACAGCCAGGGAAAATAAGCAAGCCACCCCTCCTGCCAGAGAGAAACTGAGGTCCCCATTACCTTTCGCACACAAACCCTACACAGGCCTGATACAGGTCAATGGCTTCCCCGAGGGTCTGAGCCCCGGCTCCAATCTCAGCCAGCTGGCTCGGCAGGTCCTTCACCAGGGCCAGCAGTTCTCTTCGTACATTGTCTCCCTAGAGGGGGGAAGAGGGTGCTAAGATGGAGTGGTGCAAAGGGGAGACCAACAGATTACAGAAAACACCAGAATTCTTGTTGGAGGTAATACAATAAATAATTCTATTAACTGGAAGATCACAGAATGTATCCATCATATTTTTCATGATAGATAGTTTTTACTGTGTGATGAATAGGTAAAAATTATACTATATGATAATTGATTCCTGTTCTAAAGAAGAGAATCTGTAGATAAATCTATGCAATATATAGTTTGTCCAGATTAGTTTTCATTTGGGTAAGAAAGTTCTGAAATATCCCCCAAAGCAGTTTACTTATCAATTGAAAGTCCTCCAAAAATAGAACTATTGGGAAATCTTTGTGTATGGTGGTGGAAAAGAAAAGCTCCCTCAGTTTTTTGGAGGGAATAACTTTAAAAATACTTAAATGGCTAAATTTACTTGGTGTGATTAAGAATTAAACTTGTCAATTTTAACACTGCTGTTACATCTGAAATAAACTTATGTGATGTTCTTCTAGTAAAAACAAAACAAAACAACAACAACAAAAAAAAAAGAAAACACCAGAGAATGGAGATAGGCTAGACACTAACCCAAGAAGGACACAACTCAGCTGGGAAGGAAGGTTTTTGCCAGCAGTGAAGGAGATGGGTGCTGAGTGGCCTCCACAGCTCCTCTTCTAGGGCCCCAGAGAGACAGACAGAGCCCAGGTGCCTCCCCACGTGGGTCGCTCTGCTCACCGTGATGCCATACTGCTTGCAGGAGTGGTAGAACTGCTCCCGCATCTCGGCAGCCCCGGCCTGGCCCTCTTCTTCCTTGCGGCTGTACTCCTGTTGGAGCTGCTGGCACTTGGCAATCTGCTTCTTCAGCGAGGGGATCTCATAGTTGACGTTCCTAACCAGGAGGCTAGAGAGTTCCGCTGGGAAGGGCCCAGAAGTTCCCTCAGCACCCGCACACCATAAGGCACATAGGCAAGCATGCCCCAGGATGCACACACGCATATACCGAGTGTGGTCCTGAAGCAAACCTCCCCTTTCTAGCTGTGGAACCTAAGACCAGTCACTTAACCTTCCTAAGTGTCATTTGTAAAACGAGTATGGTAATAATGATCATGAGGATTAAAACAAAGAATTCATATAAAACACTAAGCACAATTTCTGGCACTTAATAGGTACTTGGTAAAAATTAACTATTATTATTTATACCATCAGAAAACACAACCAAAACTACAATCAGCCCTTTCATTGCTCCCTCTCAGGCACCAAAAGCAGCCCCCAGGATGACCCCTGCCTCTCTGTCTCATTCAGAATGGGGGTACGGTGGAGTTGGACACTGAGGGGTGGATGGTGACAGATCTGCACACCTAGTTGTTTGGCACAGCAAATGCCCACTCCCTGCCTGGAACACCTCTGCTCTCTTCTCCTCTCTGCAACACTCATCATAGAATTTATTTTCCCCACCTCACAAACAGGCAACATCTATACCCTGGCCTCATCCCAAACAAAGCCTGTGACTCCTATATGCCCAGCTTCTCAGAACTCTGGGGGTGCGCTTCCCCATGGCTGCCAGGACACCCAGGCTGGGCCTCTTTACCCAAGTAAGTGTTGTCCTTCTCATACAGGGCCACGATCTCTTGCCAATCCTGAATAAGAAAGAAACAGAAAGTGAACCAGAAAAGCACTTAGCAGCCACATCCCGGCACAATCCCTGAACAGGGGAAGCTCTGCCAGTCTTCACATCAAACACAAACTCCTTGTCCTCCTTCAACTCATAATGCTGGCTGAGCCACCCATTCTATTTTAGGAGTGTGGCGCCAACAAGCAATTCCGAAAGCAGTGGGTCTGAAAATTTAAACCCAGGGGTAGGATCTACCTTTGGCATAAACTATGGGGACAGAGAGAAAGTTCAGGAAATATTCTATAAAGGAGCCTCCTACCAGATCCTCAGAGAAATCAGGGAGGCTCTGACCCTGCAGGCTGGATGTACATCACCAGCCCTCAGCCCACACTTGCCTTCATTCGCTGTGAAGAGTACCGGCCAAAAATATTTTTCGTGGAGGCCTCAGTGCCTTTGAGAAGGTCCACAATTCTTAGGCAGTGGAAGTAGTGAATGTCTGGAAAGCAAGGAAGAGTGAAGATGCTGAGAATTACAGTATCTTTCCCACCCACTCTGACCACTGCAATATGGCACGCGGCCGACCCTCCCCTTATCCTTTGGTGTTGGAAAAAAGCCAGCACTGATATCCCCAAAGAAAAATGTCTCTCCTTAGGGTTCAGCCCAGGAGCAACAACAAGGGAGCAGCTCAGCTGATGCAGACAGCTCTGGGAAAGCAGGGACTCCAGTAACAGCCCCGAAGCACTCACAGGACCCAGAGAGCAGCTGGGCGATCTCTTCGCTCTCTGGCATGTCCTGGATGGCAGCATTGATCTTCTCTCGGATCGTCAGCACCAGCCTCTGCCATCTCAGGTTGCAGTGCCTTCTGTCCACGAGCCAGTCTACCCAAGAAACATCCAAATCACAGCCGCCCTGCTCCAGCACCACATGAGATAGGCTGAGACAAGGGCTAAGTTTTCTTCATCCTGGTTAAGCAATGGGGGTCATGGGAAGATGGGAGGAAAGACAGACCCACAGGGATGCTTGGGGCTAAACAGACCCTGGTAACCTGATTTCACCCTCAGTGTAATTTTTATAGAGCAAGTGCCTCAATACAGGGAGAAAGAAAAACTTTAAATTGGTCTTGACCTGAAAGTGCCACTCTGACCACTCTAAATTCTCCATAATATTTTTGCTTCTGTGGGTAATTATACCTTTTGCTGACAGGATGCTGTTCAACTTCCACTTCCTCAGGGCTGGGATTAACCATGACAATACAGAATACAAGACGGGAATGCCAAGTCCTGGATGAATGAATATCTGTAAAGCCCCTAATACCTAAGGACTAGATAACACTGGTCTAGTCTCCACAGTGAAGTACCACCCTGTATGTGTAAATGCCAACGGGCCTGACCTTCCAGAATGTGGCCCCAGATCTGTGCTTTTCTTAAGGGGTATGGACAGACCGAGAGCCAGGTACCCTTCTCTTCACTGGGAGAGAGCTAAGGCAAGGCTTTGTGGTCAGATGGTCCTGGGTTCTAATTCTCAAGTTTCTTGGGCAAGTTTCTCAATCTCTTGGTGCCTCAGTTTCCCCACATGTAATACGGAGAGAAAAAGCTATTGAGTCCAAGGGGGACGCAGGTAAAGCACAGCAAGGACTCAGTAAATCTTAATGATCCTTATTTTTATAACGGTAAGTGCCTAAAACAGCGTCTGGCATACTGCAAACCCTCAGTGAATGATACTGTTTTCTTGGTCCTTTCCACAACTAACGACGAGCTCCAACGAGCTCACACAGCAAGAGTGCACACGTGCAGGAGAGCCAGGACAAACCTGAAGTGAGGCTAAAGAAGCTCCTCTAAAGGCCACTGCAAGCTGACTAGATGGTCCAAAATCTGCCAACTGGTCAAACACTGTAGTCTCACACTAGTATCAGTTATACTCTCTTTGCCAAATTCCTCTGAAGTTTTCAGGAAGAAATATCCTGTAGATGTCACAAAACTAAAAGCAAAGAGCTGACACCACCTTAATGATAAGACTGGCACTGAATCCATTAATCCAATGAGCACTGAAAAAGGCAGGAGCTGTGCAAACACCTTGGAATGGTCAGAATGAACAGGCCCTTGCCCTGCTCTGAACTGGGGAGGAGGTATATAGGCCAAAGAGACAGCTGAGAGACAGCTGGGAGACAGCCTAGCTACTTAAAGGACTTTATTTCCAACTGGGTCTTATGTCCCTCTTCCTCCTAAAATCAAAGGGAGATGGAAACTTGTAAGAATGGCATAATGGGAAAAATGTGACCATTAGAGACACTTAGGTTCCAATTTCAGGTAGGTCACTTAGCAGTTCACTGTCTTTAAGGCGAGCCATTTACCCTCTCTGCACCTAAATGATATGACTTGATAATACGTGTTATAAATGTTAAAATAGAAAACGCAGTTTAGTACAGACTCTACGTTTGGTTCCTCTCCTGCTCCTCTTATCGAGACAGGTCCAGCCACAGATGAGGCACAGAACATAGCTGGAGGCCAATGCCTCAACTCGGACTTTTGGGCATCAGGACTGGTGGCTGTTGGCAACGGGGGACAAAGAACCGGGTCCCACTCTGACAGCCAGCTGCGCGAGGGCGCCACCTCCTACCGAGCAGCTTGCTGGTCTGGATGTCGATGGGCACGTGCTGATGGTCCTAAGCGGGAAACACAGGGGAAAGGGGAGCGTGAACGAGCGCGGGGGACGACACACTCACGCGCTCATTTTACGGTCCCAACGACCCTGCGGAGCCAAGATGAAGGGCCGGGGAGGGCCGCGCCCTGAGGCGAGGCCGGGGAAGCGGGTTGGGGACGGACGGGCAGGACACCGCCCAGGGGTCCCAATCCAGCCCTCCCATTTCCCCAGCTCCGTACCCCAAACTGCATCTTTCCTCCACTTCCGCTTCCGGCCAGGAGACCCACGCCCGCCTCGCCCTACCACCAATCCAGGGCTGAGGTGGCTGAGCCTTGGTTTAGGTACAAACAGGCCTCCTTTGACCACGTCGCAGCCTTCCTCAGAGCCAATCAGGGCTTATGCTCCACCCCTGTCCGCAAGCCCCACCCCTCCCCAGGCTCCGACTGGCTGCGCTGAGAGAGGCGGGAGAACGGGAGACAGCCAATGAGAGAAGGAAGGCGGGCTCAGGCCAGGAAGGGATAGGAGAGCGGGGAAAGAGATGCAGCGGCGGCGCGATCGCAGCACGCGGCGCCGGAGAGATTCTGTTGGCAGCCTCCATCCGGGGAGAGCGCCGAACCATCTCCTCCCGAATTAAAGCGTCTGCGGGCAGTGTCCTAGCGTCGACTTGTAGGGCATTTTCCGTGGATGTTAAAAATGCCTTCTTCCTTGGGAGTAGATCACAAAGGGTCTTGAATGCCATGCATGCCGTATTTATTGCTCACCAAATATCCATGTACTCTCCACATTTTCCGATCTTCTCGTAGGGAACCATAGTAGTTTCACCAATGGGCTATAAGCGGAAGTCACATATGTCAGTTCTGGGTTAAAGCGTATCAGACGCGATGTGAGTTCTCCTTTGGCTTTCTTGCCTTGCCCCAGAGACCAAGGAGGTCACGTGCTCCAAGATGCTGGTGTAACTGAGAAATTGAGAATTAACAAATGATCATGATTACTGATGTGTTTTCCTTTCTATATGGTAGAAGAGCCAAAAGTTAATACCTGAAATTACTGAAACTCGACTAGTCTCAGCCTGGGTATACTCACTATTGTAATGGTTATTCTAGCTAGTCTCAGCCCTGTTTATACTTGATACTGTAATGGTAACAACTCTTATCTCCCTTTGCTTGAATCCATAAAATCCCTGAACTACTTAGACTCTGGGAGACAGATATTTGAGCCGATTGGCCGTCTGATTTCCTGCTTCCCTCATAGCAATAGACTCTTTCTCTCTGAAACTTCTGTCATGGATTGGTGTAACGTGCATCGGGCAGAGAACCCTGCATTTGTTCCCTATCACTGCATCAGCCAAAGCCCATGAAAGGCTGTATGGGGCAGGGCCCCTGCCAGCATGCATTGGATATGTACTGTGAGCAAGAAATAAACTTGCCATGTATTAAGCCATTAGGATTTGGGGGTTAATTTGTTACTGGAGCATAACCTAACCAATCCTGACTGATAAACCAAGCTAAGAAAGTTGGAATTTACCCTACAGGTAGAGAGCTAAAAATAAAAAAATATATATTGAAGAGTTAAAATCACCTTGCCTTTCTTTACTGTCAAGTGGCACTTGTCAGACTTTATCTTCCTATTCAATTTATCTGTGCTCAACATGTGATTGGGTGATTAGGGCTCAGAAGAGGGAAGGAGGAGGGACAGGGGAGGCATCCCAAAGATAGCACCTAAAGTTAGTCTTAAAGGAAGAGCTGCAGAAAGGGGGGTGTTGTGAACAGGAGTGTTCCAGTAGGGGAGACTGCACAAAGCTTTGAAGGCCAGAAACTGCAAGAGGGGTTCAGGGAACAAAGTAATTTGTGGGGCCCAGTGCAAAATGAAAATACAGGATCCTTTGTTCAAAAATTATTAAGAAATTCAAGACAGCCACAGCAGAGCTTTAAAGCAAGCAGGGGGGTGCCTCTAAGTGCGGGGCCCCATGCAACTGCTCAGGTCTCCAGCCGATGAAGCACATGAGCAGGCAGTGAAAGGTTTGAGGCAATGAGTGACCTGAGATGAGGCTGAGATGAGGCTGAGATGGAAGGGTCAACTTTTAGGGACTTCCTTAAGGAACTTGGACTTTGCCCCTGCAGAGAGTGAACCCCTGAAGGGTTTTAAGTCTTTGAGGCCAAGAGGGACCTGTATAGATTTGCATCTCAGATCTCTTTAATGGCTGCAAGGAAGGTGGATTCAAGGGAGATAAGACTGAAGACAGGGAAACTGTCTGCTCGGGAGGTTATCTCATGGAGGTTAGGGCCTGAACTGGGACAGAAGCCATAGGGAGGAGGGGAAGGGCTGGATTTGAGAGCTGTTTAAGAGGGAAATACACAGGACTTGGCAATTTACTGGTTGGGTGCAGTGGAGAAGGAAGACCCCAAGGATGACAGCTTGGGTTGGGTGAAGTGCCACCACCTGAGTTAGTGATGCAGGGTACAGAGCAGGTATTGGGGAGGAGATCTCAGTTGCAAATTTGGGGGTTGGTTGGTGGTGCTCAGAGACCACCAGAAGGCAGTGGGGTTTATAGCTCTGGAGTTCAGGGGAACTATGGGGGCTGGAGGTAGCACTTTGGAGAGTCACAGCCTGGCTGATCTGTGGTCCAAGCAGTGGCTGGAGCCCAGAGAGAGGAAGAGACTGGCCCAGAAGTGGGTAGTCAGGAGAGAGGTTTGGTGGAGGACAGTTCCCCCTGGATCTCCTAGTACTGGGTGTGCCATTCCTCCCCTTGTGGTTAGCTCCTCTGGGAGGTTTGGCTGGCTTCTTTCAAATGCCCCCACCCACAGCCCAACACCCGGGGCCCAGTGCATTTTTTATTGAGCTGTGTGATGGGATACACCTGTGGGAAGACCTAGTTTCCTGCCTGGGTTGCTCCTGGACCATTTCCATAACCTCTCAGATAGCCTCGGTTTCCTCAACAGTAGCAACTAAGGGTGTTTCTGTTCATAGATTTAAATATGTAAATATACTAGGGGTATGTGACTCTGTATAGTTTGCAACATACTTTAGACCTCTTTTCTCATGATTTGTAAACTGTTATATATATATAAGCTGTTACATACATATATGTAACATCTTATGTATAATCATTATTATTATAGAACAATAACTTGCTTTATTCAGCTTCCCTGAAAAAGGCTCACAGGGCGGAACTAAGGGCCTCTTCAGGTTCTCTCGTGGGAATTTCGTTCCCATCTTCGAGCCCTGACTCAGGCAAAAGGAATTGCTCAGGCTCCCCCGTGATTAAACAAATACTTACTGGGCTCCAACTATGTGCTCCCTGCTCTCTGAGACATCCCAAGAAATATGACCCTGCCCCACCTCAAGGTGCATCTCTCCTTGCACCAACAGGTGGGGCAGAACAGGGGAGTGGGTGGAGGCAAAGGCCATGGGCTCCCACCACCCCCACCCACAGCCCCCCCAGGTGACTCAGGTAGAGCAGAAGGATGTTAGAGAACAGTTCTGCTCAGCTGCTGGCCCCAGGGAGGCCACCCCAAGAAAGCATAGGAGAGTGGGCCTTGGGGACATCCTGCAAAGCCACAGGGAACCTCAGGGACCTGGGGCACATCAACCCAATGGGCTGGCATTGGGGCATGGACTCTGCCTGAATGGAGGTGGAGGGGAGCTGTGGCCCTTGGGGCTCCCAGCATCTGAAAGGAGGCTGGGAGAGGAGGTCGGATGCTTCTGACTGTGAATCTCTCAATTTGCTGCTGATTTAGCAGGTGGGTCACGGCCTGAGAGAGGAGTGGCACATGTAGGGAGGTGGGGAAGGACCCAGCCAGCTGTGCCAGCTTTGTTTGGGAAGCCCAGAGCCCCAGGGTGCTGTGTATGCAGCCTGCTTTTCGCGGATGTTGTTAACTTGCTTATTAAGTGATGACCACGTGCCATGCGGTTGCAGAACTGAATGTTTTACAAGCCTTATCTAAGTTGATCCTTCCAACAACCTTATGATGTGAGTACTATTATTAGATAGATTTTAAAGGCAGGAAAGCCAAAGCTGAGTAATTAAGTAACTTGTCCAAGGTCATACAGCTGCTAATTGGTGGGGCTGGGATTCAAACCCAGGCCTGTCTGGCTCCCCAGTCTGCATTCTTGATCTCTGTGTGATGTGCCTTTGTTTCCCCTACACGGCTGCCTGTCCCATTCTTTCTGCTCAGCCACAACAGCCCATGTCTCTTCCTCCCTTGGCCTTTGCCCTCATCTTGATCCCCACTTTCTCCCCACTTGTGCCACACACTGAGAATCCCCACCCTGTGGTCTGGTCTCTGTTCCTTTCCAAAGTCCTCTGGACACCACACCCCCTTATTTATCTTCATTCAATATCCATAAAATGAAGCCGTACCCTTGACATCCAGATAATCTATTTCTTTTACCTCCCCTATGTTTATTAGTTTATGGTTTCTATGCTTTCTGTGTGCTTGCTCACACGCACATTAACTGCTGTGTGTGTGTGTGTGTGTGTGTGTGTGTCTGTGTGTGTCTGCCTGCCTGCTGGGCTGCAAGCCCTGGAAACTTAGCAGCCCTGCATGGGTCACTTGCTGTTGAAGTGTAATACCTGTGTTGTTTTTTTCCAGTCTGTCTCTCAACTCGGCTGCAAGCACCTTGCAGGCAGAGAGCACAGACTTGTACATCTCTGGAACCCCAGCACCTGGCATGACACCTGATATTAAGCAGATGCTCACTGGATGCTTGTAAAGGAAGAAATAACAGAATGTACAGTCATGTGCAGGAAGGCATTTAATGATGTTGGTGGTCGTAGTGAGTGGGTACCATGATCAGTTGGTGTGTGGGCTGGAGAGGGGCAAGTTGCCCAGCTCCCTTCATCGTCTATTCATTCACAATCTTGGGACTGGAGAAAGAAAATCAGGGAGAGGAAATCAGCACTAGCTGGCTTCTCGAGCCAATGAAGGCCTCTGCGGAGCTTCTGTGGTGCTGGTCAGCTGGGTCATGCTCTGGGGCCACTTATTACACCCCTAACTCTGGTCAGGCATGCCCTTCCCATCCCTACCCCGTGTTAGTCTTCTGGGGACAAGCAACTCACTGGACAGCTACATGAAATGGGTCACAGATGTCATCTCCTAAGGATACCTCCACATTTCATTATTCTGTCACCTCATCATGATGGGTAGAGGTAGGTTCTGTTCTACAGAAAGGAAAACCAAGTCCACTAACAAGTCATCCATCTTTCAGCCTCTTTCCCATGCAGTTCAATGTTTGTACCCTCTATTTGCCAAGTGCTATTTGCTGGGGTGCTGGAGATCTTAACACAAAGACATGGTCCCTGCCCTCAGGGAAAGCAACAGGATGATATGCTAGGAGCCCACCATACTCTAAATCCCAAGACTGTACCCCCAGAACCTAGCACTGTGCTCATGAATAGTAGGAGCTTAAAAACTTCCATAACTACCAAGTAAGAGGTGGGTTCCAAGTGCAAAAGTTGCTGAAAGGAAGAGGATCTGACTCAAGCTGGGGGTAAAGGCATGGAATGGAGATGGGAAACTTGGATTATCCAGATAGGTCCTAAATGCCACCCCAAGTGTCCTTATTAGACGGAGGCATAGGGAGATTAGACACAGAGAAGGAGGTAATGTGGCTGCAGAAGCAGAGAGTAGAATGATGCAGCCATGAGTCAAGGACAAGCTGAAAGAGGCAAGGAACAGACTCTCCCTCGAAGTCTCTGGAGGGAGCATGGCCCTGCTGACACATTGATTTTGGCTCAGTGAAACTGATTTTGTACCTCTGGCTTCCAGAATTGTGAGAGAATTAATTTCTGCTGTTTCAAGCCATCAAGTTTGTGGTGATTTTTTATGGTGCTCACAGGAAATTAATACAAAGAGTAACAGGAAAATTGCTGGTGGGAGTGCAAGTTGGTGCACCCATTTGCAGGATCTGCCTCAGGAGGATAATGAGCTCATGTATGCAGAACATTTGGAAGGGTGCCTGGTACATAGTTAGTACCCCATAAACATTGGCCACTCGTCACCCTGCTCCCCCACTAATCATAACCCTGCTCCCCCACTGAAAGCCTCTTCCAATGGCAACCCCACCACCAGCCTCGGATCAGAGTGCAGCTTCAACTGCCCCTTGCCCTGCTTTTCAGCAGAGCCTGATGCAGCCCACTAGATACTGATCTCTGGCCTTGTCCCACATCTTATCTTGGGCAGGCTGGGAACCCCCAGGATCTCCAGTGTCCTGGCCTTCCCGAGAGGGAGGGTTGCTGAGGAGGATGGCAGCTCCTTTCTCCTCCCTGTTTTGGGAAAGAAACATCCCTGCAGCTTAGGTCTGCAACCTGGGCAGGGGTCAGGAAAATGGGAATGATATTTTGGGTAAGATTAGATTTGTAATCCCAGGGGTCCTGTGGCCATGTGCCCCAACCAGGGCACTGAGGTTCTTGGAGCTTCTTAATGTACTTAGGTCAATGGAAATAAATTTCTGAAAGTGTACAAATTGCATGTTTGTGTATAGAATATTAAACTCTAACCTGGTTTCAGGAAGGTGTGCCTCAAGGTAAAAACATTTTATAACGCAATCTGTGAGGGGCTGATCATTTAGGCTCCTAGCTTATCTCAAACTTCCCTCCCCACCCAGCTCCTCCCAGACATAAATCCCTGAAGGCCAGGGGTTGGGCCCGACCTCCCAGACTGGTCCCTCCCACTGCCTGCACCTGCTCATGGTGGCGTTCCCAGAAGAGTAGGCCACGGGTAGGGAGCCCCAGGGGAGGCAGCCTGTGGATCCTGCCCACTTCGGTTCTCACTGGGCTCCTTCTCCAGTGTGGGGCTGAGAGAACAGGATTCTGAAACCCGGTTCTCAGACATGAGAGAGGCCTGGGTTTCAGAATGGATGGAATGCGTGCCTCCAGCACAAGCCCCTTCCTGTCCTAGGGATGGAGAAACCTGGCTTCCTGTCTCCCGGCCAGTGCTCATTCCCAGCACCGGAGCCTGGATGACTCTTTAGGCTCTTCTGGTGGCTTCTGGATCTGGCTCCCACTCTTTGGGTACACTGAGCTTTCAGAGAGGGCAGCAGACGTGGGAAGCTGTGGGCACTGTCGTGGGACATCTGCGTGCATTCCTACTAGAGGCAGGGGGACCTTGCAAAATAATATCCTCCAATTCACATAAGCCCTGGGAAGGTGATATAACAGCAAGCCTGTCAAGTTGGAACCACAAAAGGTCAAATAAATGGGTCTTCTCTCACATTCCACCTGCCTCAGGGAGTGTGGACAAAGGCAACTGGCTGTATTAAGAGTTTCTTGAGGGCAAAGACTGTGTTTCTGTTTCTCATTCATGTTTTCAAGCTTGTGTAAGTACCTGGTGCATTTCAGGCCTATATCAGTGATACATAATTCTGGACTCAAGGAGCTAAAATTCTATAAGGGAGACAGACACACGAATAGATAATTACCATTAATTACAATACTGTGTATACACATACAGACATGCATTCACATCTATACACACACATATATACATGTGCTCAATCATGGCATACATCATGTAAAATAGAAGTATATGAGCCTGCTCTGTGGAAACGTAGCAGGGAGCAAGAAACTTCCTGGTGGGGTGGGAGGTAAAATGCTTAATTCTGGCTTGAGGGATGAGTAGGAGTTTTTCCTGGCTTGCACAGGGGTAGGGAGGCCATTCCTGGCCAAGAGCACAGCATGCACTCCAAATCTCACCCTCCTAGGCAGTCTCTGTGCCCAGAAGGGTAACCAAAGAAAGGACACGGTGTGTATATCCAGGAGGCTGGAGAGGTTGCAGAGGCCCCATCCTAGGAGGGCCAGGCCAAGCAGGTTCCACTGCGGGCTGTGGAGAGCCTTTGAAGGTCTGCCCACCTGGGAGAGACTATGGGCAGGGGGTTTATTTAGGACGGAATGATTGCGAACTGAAGAGGCCATGAGATACTGAACCAAGTGGAAGTGGACTTGGAGACAATGGGACAATTTGAGAGTTAGTTAGGATTTAAAATGTAATTTTGGTGGGGGAACAAGGAGAAAGGGGAAATTTTATGCCCTTTCTGCACCAGTGCCAAGCTCAGTGCATGGAGGCAGGTAAAGAGGCTGGCGGACTGAGCAGCTCAGCCGGGCAGCACTGCTCCCAGGAAGCTGTAGGGACATGGAATATGCAGCAGGTGTTTCTCATTCTGCAGGGGTGCCCCTTTGAGGGCGAGAAAGGGTGCAAGCACAATGAGGGCACCCGATGGTGGCTGCAGCAGGTTATCCAAAGCACGGAGGCATCTGCAAGAGCAGCCGTGGTTGTGGGCTGCAGGCGCCTGGCTGGACCGTGGCCAGAGGGCTCCGGTGCGAGCTGTGCAGAGGAGGTGCGGCTGCGGCTCAGCGAGGACCACGCCCCCCGCACACACGCTCCGCCCGACCCCGTGTGCCCACCACCCTGCCGACTTGCCTTTCCCTCTCTTCGCCTCTCACCAGGGCCCCATCTCCCCGTCTTGGCCTAAGAACTTGCCCTGGGTTCTGCCGGCTTTAGAATACCCGGGAAGGGACCTGCCGGAAGTTTGGGCAGGAGTTGAAGGAAGTGGCACTTTGGGAGTGGGTTGGCAGTCGCAGTTCTCTTTGAGAGTCTGAGAAAAGTTATGGATCCTGTAGGCAGAAAAAGAACCGGCCTTTGCCCACACACTTGGAAGTTTGCATATGATTTCAAAGCCCCTAAAGCCCATCTCTGAGGGAAGGTGGGGTGGGAGGTGGGGAGGAGAATGTGTGAGGAGGTGGCCCAAGGAGGGGACATCTCGAGGAGGGGCCCTTCAGACCAGGAGGGAACCCCCTCCTCCTACCCACAGCCCATCTGAGATGCACTGAGGCTTCGGGGTGGTGAGCAGACAGCCTGGGAACTGGTCTGCCAACCAGTTTAACCAGGGACTGGTTTCGACTCAGGGAGTTCAGAGGGAGCTGGGTGCACCCTGTCCTGCCTGCCCACTGGGTGCCAACGGGAGCAGCGGCCCTTATCCCTTTCCAGGTTGTGCCCTGGGCAACGTCCAGAAGGTGGTCCTTGCTGGAGACCTCTTTGGGGATGGAAGGGATGGGGGTGACCTTGGCTATAGCAGGGGGTGCAACTGGGGAGCCCAAGGGTGGGGGAACTGAGGAGAAAGGCTCCCATACCTGAGACCTCCCTTGGGACTCCCTCCTCTTCCCTGGCGGTCCCTGGAGGACCTTGGCTTCTGGGTGGGTGCAGGGGCTCTGGGATTGGATTTCTGGGGTGATGAATATTCATCAGCCTGAGCCAGCCTCTGCTTCTGTTTACTTAGCCGGGAGGGGCTGGGTTTCAGGTTTACCTTGAGTCGAGGAGCCGCAGCCCAGCAGGTACCCACTCCTGCACCTGTTTCTCCTGCACCTGACGTGCAGCTGCTCCTATCCACCACTCCTGGCCTGAGCCGTGCCCAGCGCAGCACCCTGGAGCCACCCCTACCTCCCCCAGTTTCACTCTCCTGGGAGGCTCCTACACCCAACTCCTTCTCTAGGGAAGGGCTCACCTCCAGCCTGGAGCAATCAGGATTACAGGTACAGGCAGAGGGCAGGTGGGTGGGGAAACTAAGGCACAGTCTTCAGCGAGAGCACCCAGCTCTGCCTCCATAGCTGGCAAACTCAGCTGGGGGGTGCGTGGGACCCAGGCACACCCTCTCCCACCTCTCCCCAGGTGGGCAAGCAGAGCTCGGACTCATCCCACTGGCTTCTTGGAGGCAATCCAGGCCTCCAGCAGAGCTTCTTCTGGGAAGGTTTCACTCCAGAGCAGTTCTCTTTTAACTCTTTGCTGAACTAGAGTTTCCCCCAGCACTCCCAGCCTGGAGGATGTTTCTCTCTGTTGGTCAGGAATACCTTCCTGCCTTCCTGATCCTGTCCTGGGCACATCAGTCTCATCCGGAGTGGAGGAGTGCCACTAGTGACCCCGCAGAGGCATGGGGTGGGGGCTCTGGGTTTTCTCGACAACATCAAAGCTGGCTTGCTCCCCGCGTCCCCAGGTCAATGGATAACTTGTTCCAGCTCAGAGAGGGGCCAGGCCCAGCCTCGGCAAATCCCTTCCAAGCAAGTCACAAGCCCAGCAGGGGTGGTGGGGCCTGTCCTGCACTCCATGGTGCTGGCCGTCAAAGGCAGGGGGTAGGGGGTTGGCAGGCTGTCCTGTGAGGCCCTTTGTAGGCTCCGAAGCAAAGCTGTGCAAATAGCAGAGGTGGAGCTGGCCTCCTCAAGGGCTGATCATCATCTCCCAGTGGATTGTAGGGTCCCAGAGCAAGGGGCCCAGCCTCCAGCTCCACCAGTGGTGCAGTCTGCTGGGGCTCAGCACATGGCACTAATCCCTGGGCCTGTGCAAAACCCTGAGTAGCACCTCTTCCCGCCAGCCCCATCGGGCCTGTGCTTGGGCATGGGAATGTGGCTGTAGGCATCTGGCCCTTTGAATATCCAGGAAGTTTGGATATCTCATCACTTTTTAAAAAAAAGTAAATCAGATTTTCCACTATCTTGGGGCAGCTCACTATTTAAAAGAATCTTATAGCTGGGTTACTTTGTAAAGTAAGGAATAGTCCCCCAATTTATTTATTTGTTTTGCAAATTTGGATTTCCATGTA
This sequence comes from Bradypus variegatus, assembly GCA_004027775.1. Classification (NCBI taxonomy): domain Eukaryota; kingdom Metazoa; phylum Chordata; class Mammalia; order Pilosa; family Bradypodidae; genus Bradypus; species Bradypus variegatus. Next base: position 32,127 of record PVKY010000675.1, read on the forward strand.
TCAAGCTTGCCTAAAGAGGTAAACACCTGCCTACTGGCGTTCACATGTCCTTCCTAGACAGAAGTGACCAGAAGATCTGGCCGAGAGCATCCTAGAGAGACAAGGGGGTAAGGCCAGGACAGACAGGCACCTCAGTGGAGGCCCAGGGTAGGGTCTGGGAGCTGTTCCTGGTTCTCTTTGTGGTTTTCTGAAGCTCCTGTGGTCTGTTGCTGCCTTTACCACTCCATAGATGCCAATTTGAAACACCCCTTAAAGCAGGTATGTTTTAACTGGTACGGGCAGAAGCCTCTTCCTCTCACAGAGCTAGGCAGTCTGTTTCTCCACCTGCTCCCCAGGTTCCTTGGCAGCCCTGGATGGGCATAGTGGAGTTGTGGGCCTTGCCCCAGACAAGACAGCAACTGGCACCCAAACAACAAGCAAGCACCCCATCCCTCCTTCCCTGCCCTCCCCCCACCTCCTCCCAGAAACCCATTCTGGAACACCGAGTTCTGTGCAAGGCTGTGCTAAGCCCAGATGGGGCAGGCTGCCAAAACAAACCTCTCAGGCTATCCCCTTGCTGTGCTCACCTCTGCAGGCGGCCCTGGAAGCGTTTGGCTGGCCACCCTAGCCTCCTCCTTTGCTTTCTAAGGGGGAGCTGCATAAGATCTCCCTTGGCTTCTCTGGTGACCTGAGTCCAGCTACCAGGACAGAGCTGGCCATATGGGGTTTGCCTCCCAGACAAAGAGGTGGGAAGGAATCCACTGAGCATGCCTTCTGGGAAAGGAGGTGGGCACGTGGAGGGCCAGAGATGATAGCAACCCTGGGCAATGGGTACTCAACTCAGTCCAAGCCTAGGAAAACCTGGGAGTCAGGAAAATAGAGGGGAGAAAAGATCTCTTCCTTCTACACAAAGAAAACCACTACTAATTGTTCATGTGTTTCTTTCTGGTCTTTTTAGAAAACGTAGTTAAGGCCATCAGTTTTTTTTAAAAAGACATGGTATAGTTGCCTGTGTGTGGGGAGGATGACTATGTAGCTTTTGGTTTGCCCTAGGGCCACTGCCCCCTCCTCTCAACCCACACTTGGGAGTCCTAAGAGCCAGACCAGCAAACCAGCAACCTCCCCTGGCCCAGCGGTGCCTGTTTCTCATTGCTCTGCCAGCTCTTTCACTGATCTTCATCCCTCTAGCCTATTGTCCCCGGCTCCATCTTCCAGGCCCCAGATATCAACAACGTCCAGACAACTTCATCTCCCAGAACTCCCACGAGCTCATACAGCACCTTTGTGCAAATTAGCAAAAGGTGAGTCCCCTTGGAGGGGCAGCTCCGTGTCAGGGTGCACAGCTGATGAGTGGAGAAGCCTGGAGTTCAGCCCCCATCCCCACCCTTGTTGGGGGCCATTATGGAGGATACAGCCTGTGATGGCTGGATTGCACACATACCTCTTGTGTCACGAAACCTCCTTCCAAACTCTTTCAAACTCTGGTCCCCCTGGAAGCTGGGTGGGCGAAGGGAGTCATCCCTTGATATTTACTGCATTATTGTTGGTTTAATTTTGCAAAGCATGTCTACTTTTCTGGACAGGGATTAACATTAGGCCGAATGTAAGGGCTGGAAGGGACAAATGAGGAAACTGAGGCCCAGAGAAGGGTCACGAGGGTAGAACAGTCCCCAGGACTTTCCACTCGCTCCAGCTCAAGGTCCTTCCCCTTAGACAAAGGTCAGCACCTTCCTTAGCCTTTCTAGTCAGCACTGGCAAGTCCAAATGACTTGGAATGCACAGATTCTATTTGATTTTGTAATGAAATCCAAGCCAAATGCCCAGGGCGTTTCTGTCCATCTCATACCAGTCACCCACCTGCCCATCTCCTGGCAACAGGGCCTGGTATGCAGCGGGCAGAGCGTGGGAAGATGACCCGGGCAAGCTCTTCACCTTTCTGCAGCTCCAAGGGACCTGGAATGAATGATCTCACAACTTCCTACCACCCTGAGCAGCAATGATCCAACTGTCCCACTGCCCACTCAGGCTGGCCCTGAAGGCTTTCCCATTTGTTGACTTTGGCCGCCCCTTCTCTGCGCCCTTCTCTCTTCTCACCCTCTCCAAAAGCGTTGCATCCCTGAATCCTGGGCTCATGCCATCCTACCTTCAATTCTTTCAGTCCTGGGCTATTAAAACAGCCCACGATTATGAGTCTAGAGCGGGCTGGTCGATGGGCAGCCGCCTCTCCCACTGACCCCTTCTCTTTCCACCCAGCTCCAGCAGAAAGCCCCACACTCTCGCCTCAGGAAGCGCCATGACTGAAGTTGGTTGGTGGAAGCTAACCTTCCTCCGAAAAAAGAAATCCACTCCCAAAGTGCTGTATGAGCTCCCGGACACCTATGCCCAAACAGACGGGGGCACAGAGCCCCCACGGCCCGAGGGAGGCAGCCCCAGCAGTGACTTTAACACCCGCCTGGAAAAGATTGTGGACAAGAGCACAAAGGGCAAGCATGTCAATGTTTCCAACTCAGGCCGATTCAAGGAGAAGAAAAAAGTCCGTGCCACGCTGGTGGAGAACCCTAACCTCTTCGATGACAAGGAGGACAAAGGACAGTGAAGGAGGCCCAGGAGGATGCTAGCACCTCCCCGCTTCCTGCCATCAGCCAGGTCAGAGATAGAGCACGCCATGCTGGGCCCTTTGGCCACAGCTGACATCTTGGGGCAGTTGATGCCTGCGGGCAAGGAAATGCTTGGTTTTGGGGTTTTATATCCAAGTGCCCCAGCTTTATTTAAGGCCTGGGAGATCCCAGGGTCCTCCCACCGTCTCCCTGGCCACCAACACAGGGTTGAAAACTCCCACCCCAGAAGGACAGTCCTCCTTGAAGCAATGGCAGTGCCAGCAAGGAGATGGGCATGGCGAGGAACACAGAGAGGAGGCTGGAGAGACTTCACCCCCTCCCTGGGCACAGGGTCAAGTGTGAGTCTGGATTGCTGCTCCATGTGATGGGGGGCGGTTGCCTCGGAGCCAGAGGCGGAGACAATGAACTTGAGCTCACCTCCAGATGCATGTTGTAAACTTCCTGAAACTTCACCCCTAAGTGCGGATGGGGAAGAGGACCCTGGCACTCCGAGGGGGAGCTGCGGATGGCCAGATTAGTGAGCCCATGGGTTCTGGCTTTGGCTACCACCACGGTGGGTGCCAAGCTACGCACCTCAAAGGGAAGGTCCAGTTGCCCATCGGTCCTAACTAGGGGCTGGGTGGGGAAGCTCTGCTCTAAAAGCAGCCAGTTTCCTCCTCTCTGACCCCTCCTAGTATTTAAGACAGACCAGCCCCAGAGATGAGTCCTGGAACTTGAGTTTTGTTTAGAAAATTGATTGCTGGTTTCTCTCTTTGTAATAAACCACGCCATGAAATCAGAGAACCCATTTACACTCTTGTCCTGCATTTATCGTGGTGACTTTTTCATGCCTTTATCTCCCTTCATGTAAGTAAAGTGGAACTTTTTGCTTGAACCAGGATTTTCCAACTGGAGGAGGGGCCCTCAGGTGTGAAAATGTAGGAACAGGGTCCCTAATTCCACAGCAGGTCATCCTTAGCATCTGGGGGAGAGCAGGGGCAGGAGCCGGCTGGTCCTCTGTGGTCAGTTCTAGCAGACCATTCTAACAGCGAGGGGCAGATCTTGAGTGAAAGACCTCAAAGTCACTGTAGTTTGGTTTGGGATCAGGATTCAAATTCTGAGTGACTTGGGAGTAGTTTTTTTTAAATTCCCTCTGAGGTTCAGTCTCCTCTTCTGCAAAAGTGGCTGTAATAAAACCTATTGCACAGGGAGTGGTCAGTATTGAGGCGCTGACTCATAGGGGCTCAGTTAAATATTGGTTTCCTTTCCCCTTCCTTTGTTGAGGAATGCCTCCACACCCCACAGCTTCAGTTTAAGGAAGAAAAAAGGGCTCTTCCTATGCTGTCAGGTCCAGCTCTTTCTCAAGCCACAGGAGCCAGGAACTGGAAAAACTTGGCCAAATCCCGGGAGCTCATGGTGGGAGTCACCAGGGTGGCCAGCTAAGCAGTGAGGTCCTGCAGCTTCCAGGCCGGCTCCTTGCAGGCTGCTGGGACACCCCACCCCAGGGAGCTGTTGCTCATGAAATTTATTACCAAAACAAACAAACCTGTACAAGGGGCCTTTGTTAGGCAGCCCCACCCAGGCCAGGGGGAACTCTGAGGACCAATGAGGCTGCCTGGGAAGGAGAGAAGGCAGGATTAGGTGTGCTGCCTTCCCCCAGGCCTCTCTCCCGAGCCCTCCCCATCGGAAAGTTCTAGGGTCCTATCAGTTACCCAGCCCTAAAGCCTCCCCTAAGCACACTCCTGCCCCATAATAGCTAGCATTTAGAGTGTTTATAATGGCCAGGCCCTGTGGCAGGTTCTTTACGAGTTCCTCATTTAATCCTCTCATCATCCCTGAGACAGATGCTATTATTATCCCCGTGTTCCAGACTGTTAGCTGAGGCTTAGAGAGGCTGTCAGTTGCCCTAGGTCAGGCGCTGGCCGTAGTAGAGCTGGGACTTAAGCTGGAGCTGGCCTGTGTGTGAACCGCTGCACCAAACGGCACCATGGAGCCTCTACCACTCTTGATTTTTACCTGCTCGGGGGACAGGAAACAGGCTCAGAACAAAGGAGCAGTTGCCTTCTGCGGAAGGCAGGTGGGGGTAAGAGGGGGCAGTCCCCAGGGCCTGGGAAGGTGAGCACCACTCGGGACTGCATGACTCTGGAACCAGTGGGGAAAAGCTGACCGGCTCTGAGGCTGGGTGTCTCCCGAGACCCAAGTCTGTAGGGACCTTCCACTTCAGTCCATCCTGGGGCTCCCCAAAGCTGGAGGGATGAGAGCCCCCTGCACTGCCACCTGCTCCGAAATCCCAGACACCACCACCCCTCCTAGACAAGAGGGGCCCATGGCCCTGCCCCATACATGCCCACCCTGCTGCACAGCCCCAAAGTGACCTCTGCTGGAATTCTCAGGGCAACTCCACTCTGCCTCTAAACTGGGGTGGGCCGACGGATGGGAGGAGGCTACAGAAAGCTAGAGGGAGCTCCTGTGGCCTGGGGCGGTAGAGCTGAGGCAGCTGCAGGATTTCACGGGGCCAGCGGAGGAGGAACCAAAAGAGCAAATATGTGCAGGAGCCGGGAGAGGCTACGGGTTATCGGGCACAGTTTCGCTGGGACGTGACCCAAGGTGGAGGGCGGGGGAAGGCAGGAGCGGCCGGCTGGCACTGCCCTACGCTGCCCGGAAGGAGCCAAGCCCGGGCGGCTGGCTCCCCCTGCTGGAGGCCTGACGGGAAGCAGGAGACCCGCTAGGTCCCCCATCTCCCTTCCTTCCCAGAGCAAGACCAGGCCTTCCGACCCGATGCCGCGCATGCCTGGCAGGCTTTTATTAGACTTTGCACAGGGACTGATGGGCAGACTTGGAAAGGAACAGCTGGGACCAGGCTGAAAGTGGTGGGGGGGGCACAGCACCCAGTAACACAGGTGTGGTGCTGCACTTCTCCACACACACGTACACATGTACTCACCAAGTACACAGCCCACCGCACAAGGACAAAAAGGACAAGGTGGTGGCCGCAGGGTTAATGCTGCACTCTCCTGCCCTCAGGCTCAAGCGGGATCAACGCCAGAGAGGGCCCACCAGTCAACACGCACCCATACAGTCAAATGCAATCAATCAAAGCACAGTTTACAGAGCAGCAAGTTCAGTGCCAATGAGTGTAAAGAACAGCCAGTCCTCTGATCAGGGCTTAGTTACATCAAACATTTACCCCGCCTGGCTCCCCACCGGTGCAGCCAGTGCACCTCTCAGCCAGGCTGTCCCCTGGTCACCAGGAAAGCAAACACATTTCAGCACAGGCCTCAAAGCCCAGGGTTATTAAAGAACCCCAAACTGCAGGTGTGGGAGATTATCGGCTTAGAGGTTGAGGCCCCTGAGACCTGGGGGTCCTGTCAGAATGCAGAATAGGATTCAGTGGGTGTGGGGTGTGCCTGGGGGTCTGCACTCTCTAACGGGCTCTCAGCAAGGCTGATGCCGTGGGCCTGGACCACACTGCAAGGGGCAAAGGATCTAGACCTGTGGATCTCAACCTCAGCTGTGCCAAGAACTCCTGGAGGAGCTTTAAAAAGTTCCAACTCCCAGGCTGTGCTACAGACCAGCTAAATCATCTCTGAGGGTGAGATCCAGGCATCGGGATTTTTAGGGCAGCCCAGGTTAACTCCACTGTGGTGGAACACCACTGACCCAGGGACCACCATAAGGGGTGGCAAGGGGTGGGGGTGTGGAGTCTGTGTGTTTGGTGTGAAAGGCATAATCTCTACAATAATTGCATTTTATATTTGGAAAATGAAGTATGTGTGCATATAGGTATATGGCTATATACATACATATAACCAATCATAGAAAGTAAAGCTTGATTAAAATCTTCCTGGCCAGCAGGGCACCCAGTGTTTGAATCCCTTCTGCAAAATTCCTGACAGGGATTGACTACTTTTCCTGACAGAACTCGCTACCTAACAGGCAGCTCTCGTGTCAAATCTTTCCTTGTATTGAGATGAAACACACTTACTTTCCTGTAATTTCCAGGAGCTACAGATAATAAATGTAACCCCTTTTCCAAATCATGGAAGGCAGCAATTAGTAGGGTAAAATGCTGTAATGAGTTTCTACCAGTTAGTGCCAGATTAAGCCCCAAACAGAATTTACAGGGAGGAGGGTGGGGTGTTTTGAGGCAGGAGAAGCAACTGCACAGCCCAGGTGGGAAGGAGGGATCAGGGCAGTTTGGAGAATTTGAACGGCAGCAGCCAAGACTGGTTGCCTCTCGACTGCCACTGATGATTTGCCACAGTGAGTCCCAGGCTTTGGTCTCTCCATTCCCAATTTCAAATTGTGGATGAGAAAATCTGATTGGCCAGGGACCAATCAGCTTTGGCCAGTGTGACCCGTCACCTGGTAACAATAAGGGCTACTGGGGGGCCACCCTTACCAGGGAAGGAAATTACACCAGCTGCAACCCCCAGAGGGAGCTATTACAATAAAATGTAGTCAAGGCCAAGAAAGATAACTATGAGATTATTTTCCATTTGTGCTTGTCTGTATCCTTCATTCCATTTCATTGGAATTGAGAGCCAACTGGGTACAGAGACCAGAGGACAAGCTATGAAGTGGAAAGCCTGAAGGATACAGTATGGGAGGGAAATGGGTTGCATGTAGAAGGGTCTGGCTCCCCAGGCCACACCTCCAAGCATCCAGCCCCAGCTCCAGTGCAGCCAACAAGTTCCGGAGTCAGGGTGCAAGTCTCTCATAGAGCCAATCTGCGTCCCCACGGTGGGTCATGGGTCCCAAAGGGGAGTCTTCCGGCAAGCCCTTGCGGAAGACAATCCGGTCATGCAGCCGGTTGGTTTGGCCTTGCCAGAACTCTATTACCTGCGGGCACAGGACGTAGCCGCCCCTACAAAGAGAAGCAGAGGTTTCACTGCTCCATGGATTTTCCCAGCCAGGTCCCTCCTTCCCCCAATCCCAGAGCCCCTTGAGGGAAGTAGCTGGGATACCTCCGACCTGGGTTGCCAGGGAGGAGATCTGTAATGCATAGGGCAGCTGTAAGTAAACATGGGGGTCCTGGTGTCCCTTTCCAGATGACCACCAGGTATCACTCACCAGGATTTTGGCTTAGGCACCTCTTGTTCCTGGTAGAGGCACACCAATTCTTCATTCTTCTTTCTCAAATACTGTTTAGGAAAAGGAGAGGAAGGAAGGGCCAGGCCCTGTCAATGATTCATTCAATGACCACTTACAGAGCGGGTGCTCTGTTCCAGGCCGCTGGGGGCACAGGTGAGCAAGGTAGATGGCATCTGTCCTGCCTGAGCACATGGATCAACAGGAGGCTCAGGCAGATAAAGGAGGCTCCCCACCTCCTCCTTTCTAGGAGAGAGGGGGCCCTCGAAGAACTGGGGCAGTTTCTGGGGATGAGCCAGGTCCCCACAGCACAGATGACTAATGACAAGCCCCACTCACCTCCCGATTGGGGATCACGGAACTCTGTTGGCTGACCGCAGCCCCAATCTGGCTGCTCTTGGGGCGAGAGTGGAAGTAGCGCTCAGCCTCCTCTTCAGGCAGCTTATTCACGGGCCCCTCCACACGTACCTGCAGATGGACAGCCCAGGGGAAGAGAGGTTCAATGCCATCTGTCCCCCCAGCCCATGCCCTGTTCCTCTCTGTTGTTGCTTATTGACCACCCCACCACTCCCATTCCACTAGAGCACCTAATTGAGAGCTGCTTCCGAGAGGCAGAGGGCTTGAGGCCCAAGCAGCATGCTTGCCCAGCCTGGGAAGCTTCCCTGGGCTCCCATCAACCCAGCCCCTCTCTACCCTGGCCCACTGCAGGCTGTCCTGGACACCGATCACTCACCTGACGGTTAAGAGGCTCCCAGTAGAAGACAAGGGAAGCAAAGGGGTTGGAGTCCTGAAAGAGAAGGCATAGACAGCCATCGGGATGGGGAAAGGACACCACCAGCAAGCACGGTGGAAGGCAGGACTTCTGCAGGGCGAGGGCCCACAACAGATGCATTCACTGTAATGTCTCCTCTAAGCCTCAAAGGCAGGCCTGCTTTTACAGAAGTTGACACAGAGAAGTTAGGTACTTTGTCCACAAGCACACAGTAATGGTAGAACTGAGTTTAAAAACCAAGCCAGTCTGATTCCCCAAAATGAGGCTTTGGCATTTAGTTCACCTATAGATTTGCAAGTCCTGAGAAATGGACGTGTGGCTGGCATGGACTCAAAGAAGGCTACTGATTTGGGATTCATTCATTGAATGCATACCAGTCCCATGTGCCTGACCCCAGGCTAGGTGCTGGGTATGCAGCCTCTGCCCTCCCCCCTACCCCCCCAGAGCTTACTGATTAGCAGGGGAGACAAAAATCAATCAGATAACCATATAAATTAATGTATAATTACAAATTGGAAAAAAAAAGGGCAGGAAATTATGAGTTACAATGACAGCAAACAGCACAAGGGGCTGAGCCAGTGTAGGAATCAGGGAAGTTTTCCTTGAGGAACAGGAGTTAATGAGGTGAACAGATGATAGAGGGTGGTTAGAATGAGCATTCATTCACAGCAAAGAGAACATCAGTGCAAAGGCCCCGAGGCAGGAAGGAGCCTGAGCACAGAGAGACATGGGGTAGCATGAGAAGGTGGTGGAGGAGGGAAGGGCTGGAGCATGTGGGACCCAGGAAGGACTGACTGTGCAAACTCACCAGTTCTTTTCCTTTTCGACTCTCGAAGTTCGTGAAGAAGCGGAAGCCATCCTTTCCAAAGCCCTTCAACAGCAACATGCGGGCAGAGGGTTTTCCATCTCTAGAGGCACATGGCAGAGCACTGTGGTCAGGGCCCACTTCGATGACCCCCCCCCAAGATGTCTGCATACCCCTCTTCAGCTGTGTTCCCCCCTTTTTTTTTTGCTCTTTTAAAGAATTTATTTTACACCTATTATACCACACAGTATGGCACTTTAAAACACTGACAGGAGAAGAACGTAAAATGGCGGGTAGGTGAGACAGGACAAAAAAACACCTCTGTGAAAAATACTAGATAAAAGTCAGAAAGTGACCCAGAACACCACTTCTAGAGTAGCACCAGGCAGACAAGGTCTGCTAGAACCACAGGGGCTGTACACTTGGTGAAACCGGGAGTCTGTATTCTGAAACGAGTGAGTAAGCCGGCTGAAAGACCCGCAGCCACGCTGTGGTGTGGGGAAGCTGGGGGATGGCGTTTGGAGATGGACTGGTTCTTTAAAAAAACAAGGAAAAACCCAGGAGCGGCTGCAGTTGCAACGGTGGGAACTGTGCAGTGAAGCATGGCAGGAGCGGGCTGAGCCAACCTCTCGGTGTCTGGCATGGGGGATAGCCCGCTGCAGATTCCCTCAGGGCCAGGGGAGCGGAGGGGAGAGCCAGAAGGAGAAAGAAACCCCACAGCTTGCAGCTGGCTCCCTGGAGGGCTGGAGACCCTCCTGCCTGGGGCCGTGCCCACAGCCCAGAGCTGTGCCAGTTGTCCCAGAGCTGGGAAGGAGGAACTGTGCGAAAAGGTGGGCGGGGTTGAGACACCCCATTCAGCCATCTTTGCATCAGGCTGAGAGTGCCCCTGCATGGCCCGGCGGCCCAGGGCTTCCCTTGAGGGTCGGCGCGCACTTGTGACGTAGCACGGCATTCCCTCGGCAGAGGTCCTGGAAGATCACAGCTGAGAAGGGGGGCCCGCTCGGAAAACCCAGGGACGCTACGTCAATGCTGGTGGTTTGTGGGTCAGCGACAGAGAGGGTCTGGGGCAGAACTGAAATGAAGGCTTAGACTCTTCCAGAAGCCTTGAATCTCTGGGACACCTGGGGGGTTTGAATATTAAAGCTGGCCTCTCTCCCTA